>JAKSZP010012589.1:0-33198 GCA_022478985.1 Massospora cicadina
TATTCTCATCTAGTGCAGATTCAGCTTGGCAGCTCCTGATTTGTTGAGCTACCCAATGCCATGGTCTTTGACATTACTCTTTTGGCATAATTTGGCTTGGCAGCCCCTGATTTTCTGGGCTGCCCTTTGCCATGGCTCTCAATATTCTCATCTAGCAGTAGATTCGGCTTTTCTACTCCTGATTTGCTGAGTTGCCCAATGCCGTGGTTCTTGACATTACTGTTTTTAGCATAATTTGGCTTGGCAGCCCCTAATTCGCTGGGCTGCCCTTTGCCATTTTCAATATCAATATTTAGTTCATTGGACTTTGGGTTGGTGGCCTTTGATTGACCAGTCACCATTTACATCGACCCTTGCCACCTCTGCTCCAAGGTTTAGTTGATTTTTCAGCATCTGATTTATCAGAATGCCATTTATAAGGGTCATTGCCCTTGAACCCTAAACTTTTATTATTATTCTCTACATTACTAAGAGCCCCAATCCCTGCCCTAGGGGGGTCGGGGCTATGTGGCGGTTAGGCAGCGCCTTGACCATCACAACTTGGTAGCTGAGGTGCACGCCCATATAGGGCTTCATATGGGATATCTTGATGACTCAGTGGTAGCTCACCCTATAGGCAAGCAAGGCGCTGGGTAGGTAATGGTTCCAAAGAGCAGGATCTGAGGCAGCCAGCTTCAGTAGGATGGAAATAAGAGTTCCATTAGCACATTCTACCACCCCTTTAGTAGAAGGGTGGTAAGGGGTAGCGAAACTCTGGGTAGTGCCAAATAGCGAAGTTAGTTCTTGTACTACCTGTGAAGTAAAATTCAATCCATTGTCCAAAAGTAAGGTCTGGGGGCACCCATGCTTGGTGAAAATGGATTGAACTAGTAAAAGAGCTGTGGCCTTGGCAGTGGCAGCGGGAACCAAGATAATTTTGACTCACTTGGTTAAGTGGTCCACCGCCAAGTAATATACTTATGGCCATGCAGTTTAGTGGGAAGGGGACCCACCACATCAACGCAAATGACATTGAAGGGCCCAGTCCGGGCAACAAATGAGTGTTAAATCAAGGGTTGGCTCAGTTGTGGGATTGGAAAGTCATACATGCCTCCAAGATCTTTTGGATGGTTTCTACCATTTGGTCCCAATAACATTATGACTTCAGCCATTCGTGATTCTTCTTAACTGCCCTACGTCCCACAGTTGGATGGTTCTATAAGATGACATCATTTAAGAAGAGGGGCGGACATAGGGGAGCCACTTCTTTTTTGACCTTCCTGTAGAGCAACCCATCCTTAATTTACATGTCTCGAGTCATTCTGCAGAGTTCATCCTGGACTTCAGGAGTTTCCAACTTCTCTTTGCTCATGTTGACCTATCAGATCATATAGCCAATCTTCCTTGGGGGTCAAGACTGCTGCACCAGCATCTGAGAGAGACATCATAATTCTGGTATATTGTGCCTGTACGATGGACAATGGTGAAATCATATCTTTGTTGGCGTAAAGCCCACTTGGCTAGCTGAACATTAGGTCTTTCATTAGTTGGAGCCACTAGAGCGAGGAATGATTTGTAATAATAGTAAAGTGGGTACCGTAGAGATAAGGCTGAAAATTTTTGATGGCTAGTAGGACGGCTAGAAATTCCCTCTTGGTAATGCTGTAGTTCCGCTCAGCTTTACTTAGCATCTTACTAAAGTAAGCACAGGATGGTCGACCTGGTTTCATCACGTAGGGCTAGGATATCCCCAAAGAAATGTCACTTGTATCTGTGAACAACAAAAAGAGTTGGTCAAAGGATGGGTGAACTAGAATGGGCTTAGTACATAGAGCCATATGTAAGGCATTAAAAGCCTGTTCATGTTCAGGCCGCCACTCAAACGGCATATTTTTCTGTAGGAAGTAGAACAGTGGCTCAGTTAGGTTGGCAAACAGGGGGATAAACTAATAATAATAGACCACTATGCCGAGAAAGACCTGGATATCTCTTAAGCTTTAAGGGCGTGACATCTTCTCTATGGCGTCGACATTGTTCAGTATAGGCTGGATGCCACACTTGGAGACTTTGTGTCCTAGAAACACTAGCTCCGATTGGAAGAAGGAGCACTTCAAAGGTTTGAGCTTGATAGAGGCCTTCCGAAGCCATTCAAAGACTTCCTGAGATGCTCAACATGTCCATTAAAGGTTTGCAAAAAGACTTTAATGTCATCCAGGTAGACGAGGATGCATGAGAGCTTCAAGTCCCCAAGGATCCCATCCATGGCACGCTGGAAAGTGGCTGGGGCGTTACAGAAGCCTTGAGGCATCCTGGTGGGCTCAAATAGCCCCTCATTAGTGATGAGAACGCACTTGACTCAGTCTTCAGGGGCAAGTTTAACCTGCCAATATCCGCTGTTGAGGTCCATGGCAAAAAAGTACTGGGAACTGGCAAGCAGACGGAGAGAATCGTCAATTCAGGGCAAAGGGTAACTGTCCTAGTTGGTGATGGAGTTAAGTTGTCGATAATCCATCACCACCTGGTGGCTGCCGTCCTTCTTCTAAACCAGCAGAAGAGGTGAGGCCCAAGGGCTGTGTGATGGTACCAGGAGTCCTGCGTCAAATAGCTTTCTAAGTTCCACCATCACCTGTGCCTCTTTGACCTTACTTTTTTGGTAAGAACAGGATTGAAAAGGGGGAGCGTCCCCAGTTTCCACATGAAGTAGGACTCCGTTCATTCTTCTGAAGTCATAGGTTGAGGTTGATAATAGGTCCAATTATTCCTTCAACAACTCTTGGACCTTATGTTGCTGCTCGTCTGAGAGGTCCTTTCCAATATTGGCATCAACCAGGCTAACCAAAGGTGGCAACTCAAAGCCAGAATTCCTCGAGTCCCCAAAGCTTCAAACATTGGCAACAGCCTCTATCAGTAAAAGGCGGACATAAGCAGCGGGACTGCTTGGACCTACGGCTTTGGGTTTGTCAGTGAGTTTGACTAGCAATACAGATATAGATCCAGCATACTATGGATCAAAGATCCTGGGGCAGGTCAGCACCTCCTTTGCGGATGGGTTGTCTAGGCCTCAGATTTCCAATGGGTATCCCAAGGTAATGTTGACATGGACCCAGGTGTTGGCAATGACTTGGAACTTCAGAGGTATTATAGTCGCCCTAGGCAAGTAGATCGGCATGCCTTTCTGTCCATCAACAGCAGGGGGGGTAGTTGGACTCAAGAGCCCCTGACATGATACTTGAGCTGATCTATTCAGCCCTCATTCTCCTGTAGACAGACCTGGGCTTTGACCTCCATCTTAGAGTCACATAAAAGTTTTAAAGATCAGAGGGAACTGATGCCCTAGTAGGGATAGAAAGCTGCCATCGTAATGAAGCACTGCAAAATAGTCTCAAAGGAACTGATTCCCAAGGAGCAAGTCATAACTTGAGTTATCTAGCGCCACCGCGGGGGTGTTCACCACAAGCTTTCTAAACTGTAACAGCAGAGAATAATAAGCTCATATAGATCAGGTACACCGTGGGCCAGCTGTGCCATATTTTTATATAGTGTGGCAAGTCCAGAGCGATCTTGGCGCGCTTCATCAACTTGGAAGATATGACTTTCACAAGGGAGCCACTGTCAAATATGGCGAGGACCAGAATCTTGTGAACCCAGATGGCGACTCGGGTAACCAGACTTCCAAATTGGGGCAGTAACATAAGGAACTTGGGAGAATCATCAGAAGAAAAGTAAGAAGTATCAACTTCTTTATTTTCATTGGTTACCGAAACTACTTCTACAGGTACAACAGTTACAGGTTCATTCAAAAACACTTGAGGCTGGGTAGGGATTTCAGCATGGAGCGCCTCATCCTTCATGCTGACGGCCCTTTTCCTGCCTCCTCAGCAAGTCGCTTCCAGCAGGTCTTGGTACTATGTCTGAAACCATTACAGTAGTTGCATCAAGGTTGCGGGTTCTTCTGGTTTTCAACCACATGGACCCTAGGGCAGTTAGAGGGGCCTGTAGATGTAGCCTTATAGTGTAGATTTGAGACAAAAATCTTGTTAAGTGCTTCCTTGATCTCCCAATTACAGTTAAAACCATTCCTCTGCCTTATCATATGCATTTGAGCCTCAAGATAATACCCTAAAGCAGAAATGACAGCGTTAATACCGTCGTTTAGGGTGATACAATTTGTAATGACTAAGGGTTGCGCTTGAGCATAAAAGCGGTTGGCAACTCCATGGGTTTTTCTTCTTTATTCAGTCAGATACTCATGAACGCTTGCTTTTGGTTGGCCAGGGTTTGATTGCTTCCAAACTCTTGGATCAAAGCTGTGCATTTCTGTTCCCAGGTGTTGCACTCCTTCAAATGGGGGGGCATGATCTCCTGGGCGGTGCTGTCTAGGCAGGAGTGGATATGCTTCACCTTATGCCAATTGGTGGCTTCTTCCATGAAACACTCATAGGCGTACAGGAAGGAGGCAATGCTTTCACATCTGGGGGTGAACCTTTCCTTAAAACTAGGCTTAAAGTCAGATACAATAGGAGTTGAAAGGGTGTTAACGCTGAGGATGGGCACTGGCTCCAAGATCTTAGTTTCTGCATAGTCGCAGGGAGCCTGCTGATCTAGCCATCGCCACAGGCATTCAAGGTCTTCCTGTATGTAGTCCCAATTTCGGCTGAGGGAGGAAACAGAAGCCTTATTTGCAACCTGCTCCTTAAGGGATTAGATCTCGGTGCTCTGAAGGTGAAGCTGGCCTTTGAGGGTGGTCAAATGGGTTTCAAACCCTCGACAAGTTTGTTTAAGCTGGGAGATGTGGGCATCTGTAAGCTTAGTAAAGGCACTGAAGTTGTCCATTTCATCTGAAAATGCCTCAATAGAGACCCTAGGATCGAGGTGGACTCCATCTGATTGGAGTCTGCATCCCAGTGCTACATTTTGGATTTGATCACGTAGGGCAGCCAGGGCTGTTATCACATCCCTCCACCATGGGTCTTTGGGGCCGCCAGCTGAAGAGGGGCCTGGGGGCCCTTGAGGGCCGCGAGGTCCCTCTGTTCCCCCAGGTCCTTGATGCCCTTTGGGGCCTTCAGGCTCCCTAGACCCTTCTGGCCCTGCACTCATGGAGGGGTAGTCACGAGAGACCAGCTCCTGATAGTGCAGTTGTAGTGATTGTACCAGTTCTTCAACTTGGAGGAGATGCTGATTCCAAGTTGCCTCAAGAAGCTGAGTGTTTTGATGCAGCTGATCCTCAAGATAGCCAGAGATTCCGCTGTCTAATATTACAATTTGTTCTCATACCTCATTGATCAATCGTCAGTTATCAATATTGGCTTTGCATTTGTGCACAAAGGAGGAGGCAGTGTCATAGAAGTTGATGATGTATGAGTGTAAGCTTTGGGTGAGCCCCAGTTGCTGGGAGACTTCTTGATAGTGTAACCCAACTAGTTGAAGTAGGTGATGGATAGCTGGATGGACAAATTTGTAAAGGTAGCTTGGGTCCCAGGGCGAGTTCTCCTGCCAGCAGTATGGCTGAGTCATAGAGGTCCCGCATGGTAGAAGGTATGGAAGAGGCATGTGATTGGCTGGAGCAGGCGTCCATGGAGTAGATGCCATTTATTAATTGTTAGATGACATTTTTAAGTTTTTAATCTTTCTGTTCTGCTCAGCATAACTTTCCAAGAAAATTAATTTGGTAATTAAAAGCAAACACTTATTCGCACATCAAAGTCTTTCTCCAATTTCATCAGATCCCCCGCCAACTGTCCCAACATGGGGCAGCAGCGAAACTCCCCCCTATTTTCTGTCCAACAAGAAAATGCGGTCAGACTGGCTCACCCAGTCATTCCAAACCCTTGGGATAATTCATTCTTAAGGATCTCGATTTCCATCTCGCCCAAACCCAAGCGGTGCCCCGCTGCCCCCTGGTGCTCCCCCAAAGCAACATGCATTTTGGCCTTAGGGTTAAATATGGGAAATTCTTCCCCTATGACGACCAAGCCATTATCAAAATGGCTCAGGCGGTGATTGCACCAGCCTGTTTCATTGACTTCTGCCCCTATAAGGGGTATTTTGATCTTGGCTTCCCCTGTGAATCTGATGCAGCCACTGCAGCAACAGTGCCACTAATATTCAATAATATTCCCCTTTCAACAACTTGGACCTGGCTCCCAACGGACACCACCTTGGTAGTCCAGTTCGCTGGTTTGCCCACCCACCTCCCCCTGAAGTACTCCACCAGGAGCTGATGGAAGGTTTGGCAGCCTACAGCGCCAACCCCATCTTACAATTTGGGGTCCCAAATGGGGCCACAAGCCTCACTGGGCCATGGGCATATGCCATATTCAGCCCTGAATTTACAAAACTTTCTCTGGCAATTCCCCCTCATGCCACCATCCCATCTGCCCCCGACCATCTAGTCTGGGCCCATGTTGAGGGCGGATGGACGATTTGTCCAGCCTGTTTTGTGTTAGACCACTCAAAATGCAAATGCCCATACTCAGAAACTTCCACCGATGCCAAAAGTTTACCTGACGCCCACCAATCTGCCACCCACCCCGCGCCAACTCTGACATAGGGTACAATCCTACCTTCCCCTCCTCCAATGCCTGATGCTGCAGCTGCACGTGCAGCCACCAATCAGTATCCACCTTGCTCAATGCCATAAATAATTCATCCATATAAACATTGGATTAGATCCCAGTTTGATCTCATGTGTCCTCAAACAAATTTAACAAACCTCAACTGTATGTTTATTCCCCAAAATTAATTCAACCAAAACCCATGGACATTATTGGATGAGATAGACGAATCAGGTAATGTCATTATAGAAACATCGCTGCAAGTCAAGCGGCTCTGTAATGCAGAATGGGATGCAAAATTCCCGCCCTAAAATATGTCCCACAGCCTAATGCCAAACTGTTCTACAGTGACCACCAGCTTGCAGTAGAAGCAGCTGACACACCAGATTACCGTCCACTCCGCAAAGTTGCCGCCAAATCTGTGGCTGCGCTTGCAGGAGGAATTCCACCTCCTTTTATCCCCAATGATCTTACTGCACAAGGTAAGATCAATATGAAAATTTTACACAAAAACGTCACTGAAGCCATCCAGAACGTGTAACAGTAGCACGGAACCCAAAAGCAAAAATAACCTGAACCAACATTGCCACATTCGTTAAATTCCCAGACGCCCATTTTAAAGCTGAAGACGCTTTGGCTAAATACATTGTTGGCATTATGATGGCTAACAACTATCCGGAAGTTCCAGTCATCAGAGATTCAAACCCCATACTGCTGATGCCCCCACACCCCTATTATCTGCCTTAACACGCACCCTACTCTGTAATGAGATGGATGCGGCTGAAGATGAGCCCCCTGTTCCCCCTCCTCATCCACCATGGAGGGATAGCAGTATTCGCTGCCCATCTGGTTGGATATTTGTTAGGTATGATTCAATCAATCCGTCCATTTTGGGCGTTTTGTTTGAATCATTAGTTTTTATTATGATTTTAGTTTTAGTTTGTCAATGTCCATCCCCTGGTCAGCTTACCTCAGTTAAATAGACATTGTTAAGGTTTTTATACTGAAGTTAGTATTGGATCCCATCAAGAGAGTGCAAAGAAAGCTGAAATGTGGCCTGGAATTCTAATCTTTCAAGCTGCAAGGGTGGTGTTGCATATCGCAAAGTACTAACACATTGAGCAACGCTTCTTGACTGAACAGCCAATTGATCTTTAGGGCTGCTAGTAATTTACATCATTTCTGATAGACATTTCACTTAGGACAGCTTGGAGACCCCTGTAGTGAGCACCACCTTTTTCAGTGCTACAGTTTTTGACTGTCGCTGAGGTTCAAAGGTGGCTCAAAGCTTGAAATTTGGAAAAAGTGCTGAGAAGTTACGGAAAATTGGATTAGAATACTGAGTAATTTTTTAAATAAAAGGTGTCAATATTTATAGGGTGAGTGGGACTCGGTGCCTCAGGGATCATCAGGGCCCCATCCATTCAGGATCTTTCCTGATCTTTTGGATTGGCCACCTCATAGGCATCCTCAAAGGTATTTCGCCGCTCACCTGACCAAATTGGTGGAAACGCCACCCCACATGACTCAGTAATAGGTATGAGGATCCTGAAGTCAGTTTCGCTTGGTTAGGTTTAGGAACCAATTTGGTACATCCCAATCCAGAAGTGGGGAATTTAATTCATTTGTTATCTCGAATTCTGACATAAGCTATGGATATTCCCATTGCAATAAAATGGAGGCAGTTTTTCAATATTGACCTCCTCATCTCACTCAGAAATGTGACTTTTTGGGGCAAAATGAGGAATAGTCAAGACCCATAAGCAGTCTCTTGATGAGGAGCTGGTCCAGCGAAGGGTTGGAATTTCTGCTGCTTTGGAGGTAGCGTGGCCTTCTACAGTGGGCAGTATAGCTTTTAATTGAGGGAATTGGCGCTCTGATTCTTACCCATATCCAGAGCTACCCTCCTGGGTGTAGTTGCTCCGGGCAGCGTCATATTCCTTGTCATATTTTTCCCCTCCTTGTCATTTTTCCCCTTTCCTAATGAGGGGACTGGGAGGTACTGGTTAATCTCCTTTCTGTGCAGTGCAGTAGTTAGTAGTGTCATCCAAGCAATCAGTGAGTTGCCTGTTTTATTGTCCCAGAATTTGCATTTGACTGAATGTGCTGTAAAGCTGGTGCATAACGGCGTTTTGCTCTTGGAGAAGTTTATCCTGTTTCTTTAGCACTGGTCTAAAGTGAGTTAGAGTTCCTCATATTGTCTGGTGCAGCGCTTTGTGAAGATGCCCTGGCAAAGCAGGATTGTTGAGAAATGGGTGGTGACTGGAATTTTTATTTTTTAGAAACTGATCAAAAGCACCAAGTAGTGAGCACCACTGTTATAATTTTGGGCAGTATTGTCAGGATCCGCCATAAGGGTCACACAGGTCAAACCCACTAAACAGCAGATAGACAAATTGGGGATTGTCAATCCTCCAAACACATTGGAAAATATAATAAAATAGGATTATTTGCCTTGACAACACTTTTATTTATTTTAATAAATCCAGCGACTCTTTGCTGTTACACTCTCTCCCAACTATTAATTACATCCTCTTTCAATTTCCCATCTTACTTATATATCAGTGTCTTTAGAAGATACCATTCTCATAGCTTAGATTATTCTATTCCATTGATTCTCATTGGTTTTAGAGGGTATTCTATAATTCTCTATCGCCCTAATTTTGAGGCAATCTAAATTATATTTGTCAAAAGTTGACATCACCTTATCACCTTTTTTACAGGTTTTCCAACAATAATTGTTATATCCCAATATCGCCTCATCTCAAGGCGCTCAAGTTCTTGTAAACATCATCCTAGTCAGCAGATACTCACCATTCACATAGCTCTTCAATTATTATCATTCAGTCTTATCAGAATCTCAAAACTCTCTTTTTCTAATCAATGTCCTTTTCCACTTGCCTGCCCATTCCATTCATATCTTCATTGTTTGTTGATTAGTTTTGACCCAATGGATTAGCTAATTACAATTTTCAGAACTTGTTTGGTTTTTCTCATCATTGGAGGCTCTGGAAGATATTCATGTTGGAAAGAGATTACTTTTTTCCTCAATTAAAGGCGCAAAATTATTCATACACTTATTAAAACATATTTGGCAGATATCAGCCAATCCGCTACAACTGTTTAGAGGTTATCGTCCAGTTATATCAATATCACAACATTACCTCCCCTTTTTGACTGGGCAATAATTCTCCTATTGCTTGTACGCCCAAAGGTTTTTGCGTGTACTTGATTAACAATTTGACCACTTGCAGGTCCCTTGAATGTGTAGGAATCAACGCCAGTTTTCTCTAATACCCTGAACGTCCTAATCCAGATATTACAGTTTATGCTTCCTCCCAAACCCATGCTGATCATGGAATAAGAAAAGCTTTCCTTCCTTGAACTTCCATAGCCTGCTAGCCATACCTAATTGAAGCCTGGTTCTTTATTTTCTTAGCCAAACTAAAGGAGTATGCTTTCATTTGCAGATTGATTAAGGTGTTTTTCAGAGTTGTTAGATAGCTTTGTGGGTCCGCTCCACCAGTATCTTCTACGCGGGCATAAAGGAGTGTGGGCTTTATGAGTTGCCATCCATAGAGAAACTGAAAGGGATCTTTCCTGTTGCTGAATAGTAGCTAATATTGTAGGCAAAGATGGCGGTGGAAAGGAGAATACTCCAATCAGAGGGTCTATCCATTACCAACTTCTGTAATATATTCACTAGGGCCCCATTAACTTGCTTGACCATACCAGTGGATTTTGGGTGATACAGGGTCATTAGAACCCTGTGTATGGCCATCATTTTTATTTAACTTGAGTATAATGTGGGAGGAGAAATTAGTTCCATTGTCAGTAAGGATGTTCTGAGGGCAGCTGTGTTACTGAATTAAACATTCCATAATAAACTTGGAAGTGGTGACCGCGCCCAAGTTGCTAATGGCCCTGGCCTCCACCCATTAGGTCAAATGATTGATGGCGACAATTGTATACTTGGATCAATTGGCGCTAGTTGGCAGATTTCCCACTACATCAATGGAACGGTGTGCCAGGCAAACTGGGGTTTAACCAGCTGGTATGTGGTCTTCTTGTGGAAAGGCTTTTCCACTTGACACTGATGGCAGCAAATAACCCTTTTCCAATATGTTTAAATGTACGCTCTCCCTGTAGTATCAGGGTTGCAAAAGCTCCAGCGTTTTCCACAATCCTCCATGTCCTACGGCCTGATGAGCATGCATAATAATTGTGGGTCTAGCCAAAGGTTTAGGGAAACTCAACGTTGAGTCTATGATCTGCTTATATATAGTTCTTCCCCACATAGAAAATTATCCTCCCTGTGTCCATCTAATACCTTGATCACCTGCAGCAGCTCATTCTGGTATTTGTTTGCAATATTTTCTCATACATCATGTCAGCTAAATCTGCCATGATAGTGACTGTTGGTAGCTGAGAAAGACAATCCACATTTTGATGTTTTGCACCCAGACAGTGTATAATCTTAAAACCATACGCCTGGAGCTTCAGAGCCCAACGTGCAAGCCGTCCTTCCAGTTCACGCAGATTCTATAGCCAGTGCCAGGAAGCATGATCCGTCACTACTTGGAATCTTGCCCAAAGTAGATATACTCAAAACTGTTTGTAAGCATAGATCACCGCTAAACACTCCCACTCAGTCACAGCTTAGTTTTGTTTGTGACAGTTCAAGCTTTGACTACAGAATGCAACAGGATGCTCCACGCCGTCATCATCCTTCTGGGATAATACTGTCCCTATAGTGGAGAGGGATGCATCCATTTGAACTATAAACTGTTTATTAAAGTTGGGATATTGCAAAATGGGGGCGCTTGCTAATGCAGTTCACAACACGTCAAAAGTGTTCTGGCATTGTTCCATCCAATTGAAAGAAGCATTTTTCTTTAACAACTCAAAAAGTGGGGCCCCAGTGCAGCTGAAATTGGGAATGAACCATCGGTAGTACCCCACCATCCCCAAAAAAAACTTGAACATCCCACTTATTACCTGGGCGAGTCATTTTACTTATTGCTTCCACCTTAGCCGGCTGTGGTTTAAGCCCATTTGAATCCACAATGAACCTGAGGTATTCTAATTTTTCTTTAAAGAAATGACACTTCCAAGGCTTAATTTTGATATTAGCAGTAGTGAGGCGACGGAACACTTGTTTCAAGTGAGCAAGGTGCTCTGTAAATGTCAGCAAGAACACATTGATATTGTCAAGGTAAACTAGGATGCAGGACAGCTTTAAATCACCTAAAATCATATCCATGGCACGCTGGAACGTATCTGGGGCGTTGCACAACCCTTGTGGCATGCGATTCAACTGTAATAACCCTCTCAAAGTGATGATAGACCATTTCTTCCTCTCCACTGATGATAAATTGATCTGCCAGTACCCTGAGATCAGATCCATGGTGGAAAAATAATTGGCCCCATCCAATTGGTCTAACACATCATCAATCCATGGAAGAGGGTAGGAATCCTTCTTTTTTATGTTATTGAGTTTGTTATAGTCAATAACCACTCAATTTGAGCCATCTTTTTTCTTTACAATGAGCACAGGTGATTCCCACGGACTGTTTGATAGCTCTAGCATCCCTTGCATGATAAGTTTATCCACGTCGTTGGAGACTATTCTTCCACAGCTTTTGATCACTTAATAGGTCGCAATCAAATGGGAGGGTGATCCCCCTTTATCTATCCGATGTACCACCCCTTGAGCGCACCCCAAGTCATGATCATCATGTGCAAACATATCTCTATACTTTTCAAATAATGCCATAGCCTTATCTTGCTGTTCCATCAATAATCCAGTAAGTGCTTCCTACAAAACCATGGTTGTTATGCCAATCAATGAGCATGTTGGTAGTCCAAGATCCTCCCATAGAAAAACATGAATATGGCGAACTTCCTCTATAGGAGCTAAGTGTAAGTAAGCCACCACTTGGTGCCGCTGGATCATTATGGTTCTTTCTGTAAATTCGCTAGTAGCACTCTCATCTCCCCATTCCCAGGGAGCAGTAGCCCTGGAGCCACATGTGGTTCAAGCCATTTGTGCTGGTGAGGCACCATAATCTCCCCATAAAGCCCTTTAGGGACATTGATCTCGAGCTCAGTCCCTACTATACACTGGTGTCCAGATGGTAGGCTCAAAGCACTCGCTGCCCGAGGCAGAATCCCTTTGTACTCATAAATCTGATTTGGGAGGGCCCTAGTTTGCCGCTTCATTTGTTGATAACAAATAGGAATCACTCCATCATTGTACAATAGATTAATTTGACTAGAGCGGAATGGATCCATTGGGATTCCACAAGAAGTAAAATAAACAGGGATCTGTTTACCTAAAATAGGAAAGAGTTTCCTCCGCCATATTTACCACAACACCAAATTTCCTCATAAATGCTGCACTGATCAACATGTTGTAGTTGTTAATTATGCAGAACTACTGCTGGAGCAGAAGCCTGAACTGACCCAAATTGTAAAGGCAATGCACTATATGCTCCTTCTGACACAGTGTTGTGCATCCCCGCAGTCCCATATACTACTCAATGGTCCAAATCCGGTTTCAACAGAAGCTTAGCCACCATCCTGGTAGAGACTATGTTCACAGAGGCTCCCATGTCTATGATAGTGCGTATTTTTGTGTTTTAAGCAAGAATGTTGCAGTAAGTGCATTCCAAATAAGAAGAACCATCAGTGTTTATTAGATGTACATCCAAGGGCTTTGTGTTACTCAAAAAGGAGAAAATGCCCTTGCCAACCTGAGGATACTAACTAGCAATTTTTTTACTGGAATGGCCACATTAACCCCTACTAAAGAGGCGACGTCCGTCGAGGGATCCACGTTTCTTGTGCCAGTCTGTTCCAGGATATGCCACGCATATGGTTTCTGCTAATTCTGGTGGAACTCCGAGTTTAGGGAAGAATTTCTACTCTCAGAAAAGGAAGTGGGGATATCTGATAGAAGCTGGTGGTATAACAAATCATCCAATTGAGTTCCAAATCCTACTCAAAGAGATGTGTGGGAATCATTAGAGACAATTAAATTGGACTTAGCAGAGGTAGAGCATCCTGTCTCTACTCCGCTTGAGCTTTTCCCTGCTCAATTTTCTCAGTTGGCATCGCATACACTTGTGGGTTGTTGGGAAAATTATCCGCATAATGCCCTCTTTTTTTACATTGGAAGCGGGTATTCACAAAAGGTTCACGTATATAGCTTGCAGCAGAAGGGCCAGTTTGGAAATTGACAGTATGGTTCTAGGGTCATGGACAAACCAGCGGAGCGTACATAGGCTGAAAAAGGTCTGCCAATTTGTTTGAGGGACAAATACATTCCAGCGGTTGATAACTCGGTTGCTGCAGCCCATATCCTGACAAGTTTGGTGTGGAGACAGCAGAGATCTTTTGGGCTACATTAGGGGCGCTGATAGTGGTGGAGAGTCAATGTAAGTGTTCACAATTTGAATAAGTCCTGCATCTCCATCCAAAACGTGAGACATAGAATTATATAGTTCTTGATATGGTTTGACAGCCGCCGTTATCACTATACCAACATCCTCAGCAGATAATATGTTAGCTCCAAGTAGTACATGTGCTTCTGCCAAAAAATGTTCTGCGAATTCTAACAAGGTCTCATTTTGATGAAACTGTATAGTCAGGAAGTTGGCCTTCCATTGGGCCATCTTGGTCGCTCCCCTAAACAGCCAAAGAACTATCCTTTTAACTTCTTTGTAGGATACTGAGCTGTTTGGAAGGCAGCTGGTAACTTGATCAGCGCTTTCCACATCTAAGACGGACAGCAACAGTTTGCTTTCCACCGATCAGAAGCTCATTCCATGGCAAATTCAAACTTCTTGAAGTAACTATGTAGATTTTCGTCATGACTAAAGGGAGGAAGTTTCTCAATCTGAACAGCTTCACCCTTCTCCAGGCTTTTGCCGCAAGAAGCAGGCGAATTGGTTCCTGAGTGACTAATGGAACCACCCCCTAGTGAACTATCATATGGCTAACTGGATGGACTTGGATTCAATAAAATGGACTCAGAAGAAATAGTGTTACTTGGGGGGTCCATCGCACCACACAAGGGTTATTTGTTAGCTGATCCAAAGCATTCTTCCCCTGAATCACCACTGTCTGCACCACTTCCCCTTGCTCCAGCATGCTCCAAAAAATCTTTTATTAACTAACTGCTCCGTTTTACCATATAGCATCACACCGTCCATCCTGAAATTCCTATTGAAGAGTCTTATATTGGCTATGCAATTCATAACAGAATTTCCACTCAACGTTCAGTTGTTGCTCCACTGCTTGTAGTCGCAAGAGAACTTCTTCAATTATATCCTGCATTTTTGCATACTGCCAGCTAGCGTTACCCGCTTGATGATTAGCATTGTTTATTTGGTTAAGGAGGGCGGCTTTTTCCCGTACCAATTCCTCATTGACCTGTTAAAGGGTATCAAGCCATCCTTGCATGTCCACATACTCCATTGTCTCACCAATCGGAAGAGGAAAAGCTCAACTGCGCTCCACATGGCTAACAACTTCCAGTTTGTAACCTGACGGACTAGCTGTAGATATTTGGGGGATATTGACCAAAGGATAAGCGCATTATTTGTCATTTGCTGACTTCTCCATTTGATGTAAAGTTGGGTTAAATCAGCTGAGATGTAACCAACTTGATCCGCCACTTGTTGTTCCATAAGTGTTATTTTTCCCTAAGCTGAGAAACTACAGCTTTGAGCACTTCCACCCATTCCGCTAGATCCGTCATGAAGTGCTTGGTATTGCTTCCCAACGTTGTTAATCCTGAATCTATTCCGCCAATAGGCCATGTCAATTCAACAGTTCTCCTATTACCTGGGGTAACTCTAAAATTTAACTGTGGTACTAAAATGTCTAATCGTCGGCAGATGTCCCCAACATGATGGTCCATCTGCACCAGCACCCCCTGCACTTCCAAAAAGAGCAATCAAGGCGGTCAAGCAAGAGGCGGGTATTGTTTTGCTGTGCTTGAGTAACCACGTTACATCTCCAATCTCTATATTATAGCAAGCCAGCACATGCAGTAGCTGGTGAATCGATGGTTGCACATAGGTGATGAGATACTCCTCAATTCCATGAGTACCAAGGTGACAAGCCAATCCAGTTGTAGTTGTGTCCATATAGGACATTTACAGAGCGTAGGAATTTTCTTGGTCTCGTTGGTTATAAAACAAACTCAAGGCATACTCCCCCACCTTATCTTTGTATAATTGATACCCATGCAACAACCACTCCATGATATCCTGCAGCTGCTGAGGGGTCACATTCATGGATCGTCCTTGTTTCTCGGCCTTCAGCTCAGGGCCATTTCCTAATGGTAGATTAATCATAACCTCATTATTACCCGGTTCAGTCACAGTAAATAATACCAGTTCATTGCTAGTTGCCTCCCATACTTCTTTGGCATAACGTGCATGGAATCTGATCAAATTTTGTCATAATGAATGCGAGCTCATCATCAATTCTAGCATTGAAGTACTACAGCTGACCAGTGGCCCCCTGTAGTGAGCACCACTGTTATTTCTTTGGCATATAGGCTTGATTCCGCCAAGTCAGTTTTCACAGGGTATTAGCCACTGAGCAACCAAATCAGACAATATTAATATCACTGTTTTTAATAAAATTTGATAAACTATATATGGAGCTATCACCCCTTATTTTGGCCTTTATTATTTAATAAGAATCACAGACTTATCTGCAACCACCTAATCATGGGCAAAGACCTCCACTTTAATCCTCCGTGTGACTCTTTATATCTCAGTTCCCCATGGTGGATGCATCCTCAGCTTGGTAGTCTTCTATTCATCTTTCCATTTCTATAAGTTCTTGGATTATTGAAACTCAGTGTAATTCCCCTCAATTTGCTAGATGGTCATCATTTTTATCGATTATAATTTGTATACTTTTTCATAAATCTCAAGACTTATCTAGATTCCCCCTCCAATCTGCCAGTATTGGTAGCATATCATCCAGTCATATCAACTTCCTGACACATCCCATTTTCAATGGTTGTATTTTTTCATAGATCTGATAATATTTTTGGATGGATTTGGGCTCATCCTGATACTCTCCGCTGATCATTTTCATAAACAACTCATTGGTGGCCCAACTAAGTTTTGCAATGGTGGGTAGTCAGAATAGAAAGTCAGCATTTTGGTGTTTTGCCCCAGCTTGATTCTCGAAAGTGTAGTCATAGGCTTGAAGCTTTAATGCCCAGCAGGCTAATCGGCCCTCAGGTTCTCTTAAGTTACTCAACCATCATAGGGAAGCATGATCAGTAACAACTTTTAAATGAGTACCATGAAGGTAGACCTGATATTTCTTGCAAGCATATATGACAGATAAGCCTTCTCATTCCATCACCATGTTTCCCTTTCATGAACGTTTAAGGTCAAACTAGTGAAGGCAACTGGATGCTCTTCACCATCTTCTCCAACTTGGGATAACATGGCCCCCACTGCTGTTTGGGATGCATCAGTTTGGATGATAAATTCATGATCAAAGTCTGGGTATCTAAGAACAGGTGCGCTTAATAGTGCTGATCAGATTTGGTCAAATGACTCCTGGCAAGCTGGAGTCCAGTCAAATGTGACCTTATCTTTAAGAAGATAAAAAAGCGGCTCTCCAAGTAGTGTAAAGTCAGCGATAAATCAGCAATAGTACCTGATCATGCCTAGGAATACTTGAATATTGCGCTTTAATTCAGGCCATTTCATTTTGGAGGTGGCATCCAATTTAGAGGGTTGGGGACAAAGACCCACTTTATTAATCAAAAATCTGAGGTATTCCAGTTGGTCTTTGAAAAACTGACAATTTCTGGGCTTGATTTTTAAGTTTTCAGCAGCTAGCATTTTAAAAACCTCCTCTAAGTGTTCCAGGTGGTCGTCAAAAGTGCGGCTGAAAACGTTGATATCATCAAGATACACTAGTACACATAACAATTTCAAATCTCCCAGGATTGTGTCCATTGCTCGTTGGAATGTGGCCGGGGCATTGCAGAGCCCTTGAGGATTCTTGTCGCTTTAATAGGCTCTCTTGGGTTATTATTGCACATTTCTCACGCTCTTCTTTTGGAAGATATATTTACCAATATCCACTGATAAGATCCATTGCTGAGAAGAACTTTGCACCCCCTAGCCTATCCAAGGCGTCATCAATTCATGGCAGTGGGTATGAGTCCATTTTTGTGATGTTGTTTAATTTCTGATAGTTAATGACTACTATGTTGCTTCCATCCTTCTTTTTCAAATTAAAATTGGTGCTGCCCATGAACTTTTTGAAGGGACTAGCATGCCACAATCGAGTATCTACTAAATCTCCTTGGATACTGCCTTTTCTAATAATTTTGAGTGTCTAATTGGGCATAATCAGATAGGTTTATGATCTCCAGTATCGATTTTGTGGCTGACACCATTATCACAACCCAAGTCAAAATTGTTTTGTGCGAATATTTCCCAATATTTAGAGAATAACTCCTGAGCTTGGCCTTTATTGGAGTTGGCCAGGTTGCTTAAATCGACCATAGGGACAACATTATTTATGCTGAGTTGGTCCTTATTGGGGAGCCCTAATTTAACAAAAGTTCCAAACTCATGAATTGAGTTAAAATCTGTGGTAGGGAACAGATGCAGAAAAGTGATTGTTTGATGTCGCCTGATGGAGATGGGCTGATTTTGCAGGTTTGCACATAAGATATGTATTTCTCCGTGGCCCAGAATGATAATACCAGGGGCAATGTTTGGTTCAAAATGAGATTTAAACCATGGTTGATATACTTCACCATAAAGTCCTCCCAGGATATTAATTGTTAGTCCCATCAGGAAAATTACTTGTTCTCCAGATGGTATAGTGATGGTCTGATTTGATCGAAGTGGAATGCCATTTGACTCATCAATCTGAGTGGGAAGTAGTTTTATCTTTGACTGAGCTTTGGAATACTCAATTGGGACAACCCCATCTTTGTAGGCCAGATTTATGATTAGGCTGGGGTTCTTTTTCTCAACTGTCTTATCACGGTTATAGTAAAGTGGAATAGCCTGGCCCAGAATGGTGAAAGTATCGTCCTTATGATTTGTAACAACTCCATATCTTCTTAGGAAATCAGTCCCAATTAGGATATCATAGTTTTTATTTGGCAACACTATGGCAGGTGCTGTTACTACAATGGATCCAAATCTGAGTGGTATGGTACTATAGGTGCCCAGCGATTTGGTGTATGCGCTCCAGAAATTCCATATTCCTGACAGTGGGCAACATTGGGTGCAACTTTCAGTTTTTTCCCACTTTGTGCTGACTATATTGATAGGAGCATCACTATCAACAGTGGCCCAAACTTGCACCTTGTTTACCACTATGTCCACATAAGTACATTCAGAGTAGTTTTCAGAGGTATTTATTGTGTGAATGCTGTGGCTGTTGCCTGATTTCAGGTGTGCTTTCAGGCTTGAGAAAATATCTGTGAAGTTATTTGCTATGGTCTTCATGGGAATGGCTACTTGAACGTTGTTAAGTTTAAATAGGTCAGTTGAACATCTGGATTGGAGGTCTAAACCATGGTCAATAATCTGCTTTGCATAGGGTTTTGATACTTCATTAAAGTTTCTTGGTAATTTTTAGGGGTTTAGTTGTTTTTGCTGTGGCCCAAGTAGTGACCATCATGACATCATTAGCCACGATATGGTGGAGGTTATCTTTAGCAACATTTTCGGCCCTAAAGAGCTCATTAGGGTCAGGCGGAATGGGTTGAAAATCGGTGGAGTTAGAGAATTCCGCTTCTACTCCACCTGCTCTTTTCCCGCCTCATTTTCACTGTTGATTTCTAGAGCAAAGTTGACCCCATGTTTTTTGTTGGACCGTCTGAAGCATTGTCTAGCAAAATGCCCTTGTTGACCGCAAATGTGGCAAGTAATTGGCCCAGTTCGCTGTTTTTGCTCAAATTTTTGGTTCATATTTTGAAAATTTTCCCCCCTAGTTGGTTATTGTGTTGCTTTTAGGGACTGAAAATCGGGATTATTGCTGGTCTTTGGCCCAATTAGGAGTATTGAAATTATGAGAACAGCTTCTCAAGGAATTGGTAAGCTCTTGGATTTCCAAGCTTCCATTGAATGCAGGCAGCATGACATTGTGCAGTTCATGGAAGAGCATAATTACGTGCTCCATTGCAATCTTGACATCAAGATTTTCTATTACATTGCACCCACGCAGAACTTGTGCCTCATGGAAGAATATATCCGCAAAGTCCTTAATAGTCTCATTCTTTTTGAATTCAATACTAAGAAGCTCTCTTTTTCCGGATTTCTAGTTTCTCATGCCTCCAAACTAATTTTTTTATTGCAATTTTGGCATCCATATAGGACCAATCGTCGCCCAAATAGGGCATAATGAGGTCACAGCTATGGGCATCAAGTGAGTTAATCAGTGCCAATTCTTTTACATGGTCTGATCCTCCTCTCATTGCTTTTTAAATACTTGAGGAAAGAGTGAACGTTTTCATCCTTATCAAACTCTGGTAAATTCAATGGTTTGAAGTCATCTCGCCCTATTTCAGGCATTTGAGTTGTACTTCTTCTTGAGCGTCTTGGTGTATCATCGCCCATAATTGGCCCTCTTTCCTGTTGGGAAGTATCTGGAGTTTGGATTGATGTTAGGACTCTAGTCATAGAACGGATGTTCAAAATATCAGTTTCTGCTTCAGTGTCAACTTCTGATGATTCGATTTCATGATATTGCTTCAAATTAAAGGATTATGAAGCCTAAATATAACCCCTTAGTTATTTTTCCAGGCTGTTTTTTGGCCGAATAAGCGGAGCTTTTTCCTATTTCTTTTTTGTTGAAGTTGGGCGAGCATTGGCAGCCTTGCCTTTTGAGGGATTTGAATTCTTTTTTAATGTTGTCATATTCCTCTTTGAATAAAGCTTAATGGTTGTTAAGCTTAATATCTTTGTCCATACTGTCTCTTCAGGAATTTGCAGTTGATAGCTAGTTTCTGAGTTTCCAATTTTCCTGAGTAATTTCAATATTTCTTGCCTGAAATCTCGACACCACAATCCAAAGTTTAGAAAATTACTCTTCAATCTGGGCGTCTTCTTCATCCCTATTTGAGATGGCTGGCTTTGCTGCAAGCTCCTTGAATATTTTATTGATAGTATCCAGCTCATCCTAAACATACTCTTCAAAGTCATCAACTTTTACTCTAACTCCAGGCGATTTCTTTGGCCTGAAGTGGCATGTATGGTAAGTCGTTCTAATTGAGACAATAGGTAATCCAAATGGCTTTCTAGTTTTTGACAGTGGTTATTCATAGTCTGTACCCATTCTTGTGATAACCCATGGTGGGCCAGAACTTCCACCGCATACTTTGGGACTCCTTCGTTCAGAAGCTCCTTGAGGGTGTTTAATCTCCCATGAGCTTCATTGGCAAATCCCATATTATCAACAATTGCCTTTTTGACTTCACCAAAACTGGAATTTAGCTTGTCCAGTAGGGCATTTAGGGAAGATTCTTCCTCCCCTTGCACACGGTACCTTTCCATGATTTACCATATATTGTCTAGCAATTTTTCTCTGGTTATGCTTAATTAAGGGTTGAACAAAGTTAACCAGGAATTCGTTAGTTGCTTGACTGTCTGTGAGACGTCTGGAAAGAGATGCCATGGTAGCGTTGCAGTACTTCATATATATCTCCATCCTGAGTTCCTGATCCCTAAGATAGTAGAACATGCTAAAGAAGAGATCTATTTGTGGAGTACCAATCCTAAAACCCTGATATAGGTTTCCAGCATAGCTTTTATGCTTGAAGGTTAAGATCAATCGGGCTGGTTGTATCTGCATGAGCTCCCCAACTTTGATAAGATCCAGGGAGTAGGAGGTACCCACTTTAGAGCCATGCTGGCTGGTATTAAAATAATCTGAGATATCTTTGTCATTGGTTTCCATATCATTGTCACTTTCACATGTGGCCAATTCTGCCAAGAATTGGTCATAGGAGTCTATTTTGGAGAATGTAACTAGTTTTGAGTGAGCACCAGTTGTCAAAATCCAAGGATTGCTCGCTCGTTTTAAATATCTTGCACGTCTATTCAGGCCAAAGTTCTAATAATTGAACATTTATAGTGCCTGTAGTTTATGGTATTTGGACCGTTAAAAAACTCACTAGGCCTACTAAATTTGCCTCAACTCTTTTGGACAATTTCAGGCATAATTTTTCTTTGTGTTCAGAAACTTCTTCAGTTGCAGGCTTCAATACAATCTGTGAATTTGGTCCTTACAGTTTGTCAACACTTCTCTAAGGTTAGGATTCAGATAAAACCCAGGAAAAAGGATGAAATAAATATAACTTTTATTAGAAGCTATGTATTAGATAATGGTCATTAGGCCATGCGCTGGTATTTGTACCTCTAGGGCATCTCCTGGTCACATTCCAGCACAAATTTCAACAGATATTTTACCACCTCAGTTCAGCCCTTGAAATGATATGACTGAAACCTTTTCTTAGGTTCATTAGTGGCAAATTACTCTCCAAATTGGGAGGATTTCAGGTACAAAAATTGCGATAAAGTCATGCAAAATTGATCTAGGATCCTCTGGATTTCAGTTTCGTCATACTGCTGATTAAATAAACCTTCTGAGAAATTTTGGCTTCAATTGAAGTAAATGATGCACCCCTAATTGGAATGTCAGAAGTCCTCTTCCTTGATAGCACTAGGTAACCCCTTTTGGGTGGTCCACACAAGTGCTATCATGCTGATTATGTGGATTGACATACAAATTTCACTCTAAGGTTGGAAATTGATTACATTTTTTGTTCGTCTGAAGTCCATGAAATTTCAGATGTTAACTTTAGGTCGTCCCCAAATAACCTTATATACAATTAAGTTGATTGTGTTCCTGATAATCAGGACCAATTGCTGAGATTTGATTCATAGGAAATTGGCCATAATATGCGAGCATATTCAGGCTGAGTGCTCTGCTAAAATACTTGATTAAAATTATCATTAGGATATTTGGCCCAAATTGTATGATTACAATAGGCTTTAAGGTGAGAACAAAGGTGTTAGCTCAAGCGTTGAAAGGGTAATTGGCCTGATCTGATGGTTGTTGAAGGTTTATTTTCGAGTCAACCACCAGAATCTGACAAAGGCCCCAAGGCAAACTAAATGGTTGTGATGGGGGCAACCATGAGTCTTGCAGGGGCAACCCCAAGGGCGAGGGGAGGCAGGGAGGATGACAACTCCTCCAAGGTTTTCAGTTGCTAGCCTTCAGGTTTAAACAAATAAGGGCACAGGCCAACAAGAGGTGGCGCAAGGTCTGTTGCATGGTTGGCAGTGAGAGCAGGGTGAGAATGGGGCCTGCGCAGAGAAGTGGGGCTGAGCTCTCCCTGAACGGGATGTTTTCTAGGCCCCTCAAACAAGTGAGATCATTAGTGGGTAGGTTGGGTAAGGGTCCTGACTCCACAAATTGTGGAACAGAGGTGCTTCAATGCTCCCCCAACTGAAAAACAGCTTCCAGGGATATGACAGCAGAGAAGACATCCAGGTTTTCACTAAGCTGGCACATGACAGCAGTCAACAAAATGGATTTGTCATTCAGAGAAAGCTGAGTTAGCATTTCTATGATGCGTCATCAGGTGGTGGGGTCAATTGACTGAATAACCCAGTCGATGAGCATTAGCAAGAAAATTTAGGTGGCATCATGCTTTGCCAGATCATTGGCAGAATTTTTATATATAAATAGGATGGATGGAGGCTGCAACAAGCTGATAATGGTTTAGGAGGTTTATTGGGCACAAAATGCGAGAAAAGTAAGAAATAAACCAACAACAGCCCCTGGGTGGGGCAGTTGCCTTAAGAATTGGGCAAATCTCTTGAGTTAGGTGTTACAGGATTGGTCATTTGGGGACTGGTGATGGGATCTGGTTGTCATGCTGGTGGGGAGGGGAGTGGGGGGTGCATGAGAGCCTGGAAAAAAAAACAAAAAAAAACTTATATAAATATTTTCACATTCTTGGGGTCAGGTCAGGTCAATGGTGCTGATCCAGGATTTGACCACCCAAGTCAGGCTCCATACACAATTTAAACTGCCTGGATCTTTCCCAGAGGGCTGAGGCAGCTGGTCTGGGTTGTTCAATCTTCAGTCCAATGCCTGATTTCAGCCAATAGCATAATCTGAACTGCCCAGATCCGTTCTAGAGGGCTGAGGCAGCTGTACCAAGTTTTTCGATGCCTGATCTAAAGTCCAAATTGTACCCTAATCAGTTTTCTGTGCTGGCCAGTCCAGACTGGCTCCCCCAGGCCAGAATTTGCAGACTGCCTTTGGGGTTGTCACAGGCAATTCTTTGAAATTTTGCAGAATTTTCCAAGGAAGTGGGAAATCCTAGGGGCCTGCCCAAGGCCCCTGGCTTGCACAACCTCTCTACAAACCCCCTCTATCAACCCTAACAGGGTAGAGGAGGGTGAAAAAGGTGGAAATAGGATATCCTTGGGGGGAAGAGTGGTCACCCAGCATTTGTCTACCACATGTGGCAAGTTGCTCAGCTGCAACATCGGGTCCACTAGGGCCTTGGGACCCCTTTTGCCTAAAGGGGTATTGTTTCCTAACCAGGTGCAGGGGCTGGCCTCCAGGACTTACACAATATCCTTGGGAAAAATAAGTTTAAATGATTAAAGAAGTAGAAGTACTGGGCAAAACTTATGCAAGTGTTTTCTTGTGGGTTGTAAAACTTCTAGTATGGGTTTTGCCTCTTCCCACATAGGAGCAACAGGCGGTGGATATGAAATATTGATGAATTAGTGGTGCAGCAAGTCAGAATTAGTTAAGTTTACTTATGATGAGTTGTCTAAAGTCATATTGAATAGAAAGAAAAACCTACAATATTGTTTTAAAAGATCAAATTTCATTGATTCTGCAAGTTTTTGATTATGATAAGAACATGTCATGTGGATGCATATGATATAGTGTTGGAAAAATATCATATATTATCTTTCCTATTTTACAGACTTTTAGTATTTACTTTTAATTTTATCTATAACATGACTATAATATATAAACCTTAAGTGTTAGAATAATTTTGGACATTTCTTTCTCTATAGAAAGTGTAAGCTTTCAGTTTCAAATAGAAAGGAGTTTATCCACTCTTATTTAACCTTTAAACTAGCTAATTAGCAACATTATTGGAAGAAATTTTGCTTAAGTGATAATACATATACTACAAATAATAGTTCAAGAATATGATCTTCAGATAAAAGGGTAGCTATAATGACTATCTAATAACTTTCTAAATATTTCACAGCTAAAATTCAATCTTCTATAAAATGAGCTAACTTTTAAAGCTCAACCTACTTCTCAAGTTATTTTCAGGCCGCCAAAGTTCATTCCTACAAATATTTAACTTGTTCATCTAAATGTGTGGTATACAAAATCACTATAAATAGCAACCAACCTAAGCTATATCAAATTAATAAAAATAAGGATAATGCCTAAGATTTTACCAGCGCAGAGATTTTTAGGATTTGTGTGGCGCATTTCATTGTGCCAGTTATTTTGAATTTTAACCAAAAATTTAAAATTAATAGACAATATGTAATTTTAAATAAAAGTTAGGAAGCAATTATTAAAACTTGTTTGATATAATGGCAAATAAACTAAAAATACTAAAAGTATATATCAAGTTAATATTCAAAAATTTTCTATCAGTGTCTGTTGGATTTTGAGTTGGTAAAAGGCTCAATGGTGCTTATTTACCTCTAATCCAACAATATCAGAGGAGGGGCTTCTTGAACCACTTGTATGAAAATAATTGAAATAAATAAATATGAAAAAGAGTTAATTTTTATAATTGTTTATTGGGCATAGTATAGGGGTAAAAGAGAGTACATCTAATAATTTGATAAAGGCATTTAAAATATTGAGGCTCAATATTCATATGGATTTGGAAATTTCTGAATTGGTTAATATATAATTATACCCTTTAAAGCTTGACAAACTTGCATTTCTTCAACCGAATGATGGATGGGGAATCATTATTGGCCAAAATGTACCCATGAGGTAGACTTGATATATTTCAGTCAATCCCCATCTGAGAAAATTACTTCACCTTAGGGACCCCCACCTTGCCTATAAAAGGGGTGGCCCCCACTTAGGTGCTTGAATAGCCCTGGGCATGGTTGGGAAGCACCAACCAATGGATGTCCCATGGTCCACTTTGAAGTCAGAGTAATTTAACTATTGGTTTTTTATTTAGTTGCCTGGAGAGGAGTCAAAATTGTGTTACCCCAATTTGCAGGGTTCCACTGAGAATTGGCTAGGGTCTTTTGGCTGACTAATTTGTTATTATAACTGGAATCAACTTTTTCTTATTGCAGACTCATAAATGTTTGAAATTTTCTCAATTCAATCAAGTTCTACCCACATCATTCTTATTTTGAGGCCTAGAAGGCAAATGTCTGACATTACCCCTTCAAGAATGTTGGGGGGATAATAGGGCCAAAGGAAGTGGCTATGAACTTGGTTGATGGTGAGTCTGGAGGAGAGGATTTGATAGAATACTAATCCCCTGTCTGTATGTAACTGAAAATGGCCCTTCCCAGATAAAGCTGAGCTTTTCACTTTTTGGAGTTATTCAGTTATGGTAATAGAGTACCAAGTCGGATACTTGGAATGAAGAAAGAGGGGCCCTGAGCCCATTTGCAGCTTGGCCTTCTTTGGTAATAGCCCTAGATAAATTATTCATGGCCTCTGATTGTAATTGGATGATGTGTTGGGCCAACTTTTTCATGGCTTGTTCAGGATCAGTCTGATCAGAGAAAATATCCTTGGCTAATTATGATGGCACCCCCAGTTCTCATCCATATAACACATGGAAAGGGGGCATCTTGTGGATGCGATGGTAGCTAATATAGTAGGCCATGAGTGCACTGGGAAAATAGAAACCCCAGTGGAGAGGGTCTGAAGTGGCCATTTTGTAAAGTATTGAGACCAGGGTCCCATTAACTCTTTCTACCTCACCATTTTGTGGATGGGTTATAGGTGCTGAGAAGAGTTGTTGAGCTCCCATAGAAGTGGTGAGGAGCTTTACTACTCTGGAAGTAAAGTTTTTCCCATAGTTACATAGGAGGACCTGGGGACACCCATTCTGGGTGAAGATGAACTGGTGTAAGAAGGTAGCTGTAGCTTTAGCAGTCTGAGAGGGAAGAGCCACAGCTTCAACCCAATTGGTGAAATGATCAATTCCAACTATGATATAGCGGTTTCCACCTGTAGTTTGAGGGAGAGGACCTATCACGTTTAAACTTATGGTGTGGAAGGGTTAGTAAAGCGTTGTAGGTTGATACTGATATTGGGTCTTGAAGCTGGCTTGTTTCTTACAGGTCAGACATGCATCTAAGACTTTAATTATGGTCTCAATGATGCCCTCCCAATAGTACCGCTCTTTTACCCACTCATAGGTTTTGCATACTCCGCCATGCCCTATGATAGTGTGAGACTCTAAAATGACAGGAACTCGCTTGAAAGGCCAGAGATAGGGCAACCAGTTTACTCCTACTTTCTTATATAATTTCCCATTCTCAACTTTTGTGTTGCAGGAGTGATGGGCGAGCATCTTCTGTACTGGTTCATCTTCATCAGCCCTGCTTCAGGAGTCATTAGGAGGTCATGCAACCGCTCTTCTTCACTATTGTCAAGGTGAAGGACAGGCAGCCACATTAACCCATTAACTTTCATATGGCATGTCCCAGATCGGTGCTCAAGGGTCATATCATAATGCTGAAGCTTAAGAGCCCAGAGAGACAACCGCCTCATGGGATCTTTCATATTCTGTAACCACTTCAATGATGCGTGGTCAGTTATTACTTTATAATATGACCCATAAAGGAAAGGGCAATAGTATTTGACCTCAAGTAAAACATCAGGGCACTCCTTTTCAGTGACGCGATAATTGCGCTCAGCTTTTGAGAGCATCTTTATGAAGTATGATACGGGAGTATTAATTCCATTTTCATCCAGCTGGGCCAAGATAACTCCAACAGCGTAATCGGAGGCATCCATAAGCAACATAAAAGGCTTGCCATAGTCAGGGTGACGTAGTATGGGCCTTTTTTGCAATAAGGCCTTCAGGGTCTCAAATGCGGCCTGTTGTTCAGTGCCCCAATAGAAGGGGTGTTCTTGGCCAAGAGACGTACAAGGGGCTCATAAAGCTGAGCAAACTTTGGAATGAACTGATGGTAATATCCCATCATGCCCGAGAATACCTGGATGTACCAAAGGGTTTTGGGAGTGGGCATCTTAGATATTGCTTCAACTTTATCTTACAGAGGTTGTATCCCTTCTTGGGATATGGAGTGCCCAAGGAAATCCAACTTATCTTGGAAATAAAGTACATTTAGAGGGCTTCAGCTTTATGTTAGAGTCCCAAAAACGTTGAAACACCTCCTTTAGGTTCTTGAGGTGCCTGTTGAATGTCCTGGAGAAGACTGTGATGTCATCAAGGTAGAAGATCGCACATCTCAGCTTAAGGTCCTGGAGAATATGACCATTGCCCACTGAAAAGCAGCAGGCGCATTGCATAACCTCTGAGTAACTGAGTTGGTTGGAACAAACCCTCACTGCAGATAAGGGCGCACTTCTACTGATCCTGTGGAGAAAGGTCCATCTACCAATATCCGTTAGCCAAATCCATGGCGGAAAAGTATTTATACCCAGAGAGTTGGGCCAAAGCGTCATCAATGCGGGGGATAGGGTAGCTTTTCTTCTTGGTAAGGTTATTCAGCTTTGGGTAGTCCATCACTACCTGATGACTCCATTTTTCTTCTTTACCAATAGGAGCAGGGATGACCAAGGGCTTTAGGAAGGTACCAACAACCTGGCGTCCAACAGCTGCTAGAGCTCCGTCCACATCCGTAACTCCTCAACTTTGTATTTGCGGTAGGGTTTGGATCAATAGGCCAAGCATCACTGACATCAATATTATGATTCCAACCCTTCATGTGCCTATATTCAGTCTCAGAGGTAGAGAAGACGTCGTTATAGAAATCTAGTAAGGTGTAGACCTTATCCAGCTCAAATGGGGTTAGTTTGTCAGAGATTTGAACAGAGGGTAGGGTACATGAGGATTGGTCAGCGGGTAACCCCATATCTGCCATAGATCCAATACAGTGAACTTGCTTTATTTCCTCAAGTGGAATCAACATACCCCTTCCAATCTCTTGATGCTCTTTTACAACCATATCCTTCTTTGTAATATTTCCTAGCAGAAGGTTAATAGGTCATTGATAGGCAGGGTTAAGTATACCTGGCAAAACTCTGGGCTCCAAATGACTAACTCCATCAATGCTAGTTAAGTGCAATAAGAAATTATGATGGATTTGTAAGGTAATCTTAGTATCAACTACCCTTTGTTCAACCGCTTTAATTACAACCTCTTCTGAAGAATAGAACGGGATAACCTCAAGGGCGTCCACTGATGCAAGCAACATTTTTGTATGCTATCCTGCCGTGGTTTAATGTAATGTTAAGGCGGAAGAGGGAAACTCAACAGTGCAAGCATAGTCTTTTTTGTTAAGCTCTTCATTGGTCAGAATCAATGGAACCTCGTAGTTAAGCAAGGAGAGATAGCCCTGCTTCATGTTAATAACCCCTTCATATTTGAGTATTAGTTGGGTTCCAATGATTAAATCATAGGTATTATTGGTCAAAGCCACTGCCAGAACTGCTAAGAGTAGCTTCCCAAAACGGATGGGCAGGGAAGAGTATGCCCCAATGGTGTGGGTATTGTTTGGATCTGCAGTTCCAAACTCTTGGGTGTAGTTGAGATCAGGGGCTAGCTTAATTTTCTTAATAATCTTGGATGACACAATGTTCACCAGAGACCCAGTGTCAAGGATAGCTTTAACCTGCACACCATTAATGACGACCTCCACTTTAGTTAAAGCACCACCCAAAAAGGGGAGAAGAGCGAGAACCTCTTTTAGATGAATAGTGGAGGCAAGTTGTTTGGCCGTTTCATGGTATTTCTCCTGGATAATCTGCAGGGTATGAATGCACTGGGTAAATTGGAGACATGTGGCAATGAGCTGGTCAGCATCACTGGCAGTGTCAATAATCTCAAGACTTTATCACCTTCTGCAGATACGTTTGATGGGGGATCTTAGCCCAATTCACCCTCTCTGGGTTCAAGCGATCAGGTACCTCCACTTCACCTGGGGCTCCTAAAACGTTATGACCAACTTCTTCATCACCCCCTCAGACTCGTCGTCAGAGGGGTTATCAATACAGGTTAAGGAGCCCATAGGAGGTGGGGTAGATTTAGGACTTCTCTTAGGGGATGATAGGTCCTGGGGTTGTACCTCCACCTTATCAACTTTTAGGGGAGGTGTTGAAGTTATCACAGTATAGTTTCGACCTTCAAATTAGGGTTTTTTGCTGCCTTAAGGAGACAGGTTTCAGACTAGAGTTAGCTGAATGAGAAGTGGATTGGGATAGCGCTGTGGATATGGATGCTTTAACTTTAGCAGCTTTGAGTTATTCAGTGGCAGTGTGCTTCTGTGAACCAAGAGGAGAGCTCTTGTGACCTAATCATTTAACCCATTGTTAGTGGGAGCAATTAAGGCCTGAGAAAATGGGTGTGGGCTTAGGAGCCAGTCTTGGATTAACTTGGGAAGACCGCTCTGAGGAAGAAGACAAGCAAAGCAAAGGGCTAGCAGCTTCCACCAGCTGAGTCTTTTAGACTGAAGATGATGGTGAGCACTTCCCCATCACTGCCCTGACCATCAAATTAAATTTATGATAAGAGGAAGCAGTGGTTGATGGCAACTCCTTAAGAGCAGGGTTCCAAAGGGATATAGTCATATTAGATGCTAAATTGATTGTCGTAGATACTTGTCTCATAGCTTCTTGTGTAGGATTAGCTCATAGATATCTGCTACCGCTAATAAAGCCTGCTTGATGACCTGTGCAGTTTTGAAAGAGCGCTTTACAGAAGAGAGATGCATTGCCAAAGAGGGATGAGATGCCAATCCAGAAAAAGATAGCCACAATTGCATCTTCAAGAGGTAGCATTTGGGCAAGCAACAAAGGTTGAGCTTTATTATAGAAGTGCTCAACAAATGAGATAATTGATTCTCCCTCTTGCAAAATAAGGCACATAAAAGTCTGTTTTTGTCAATGCAAACTTTGCTTAGAGCCAAATTCATCAAGCAGCGCTTGCTTAACCTCTGCCCAAGTGCTGAGATTGTCCATGGTGGTGACCATTCTTTCTTGTGCAATTCAATTTAAGCAAGTATTATGATTAGAATTTTTGCTGGTCAATGGCTCCTTCCATCGTAGAATTATACAAATATAGGAAGGAGGCAATACTTTCCTCACCTTTCAGGGAAACTGGATTGCAGAAGGTCGCTGGAGGGAAAGACACAAACCAAAGATGATACAACAAGGCCAAGTGACCCAACTAAATGAAGAGACGTCCTAAACGGTCAGTATTGTGTTTCCATATAAATCTTTGGAGCAAAACGCACACCAAACTGGCCACAACCATCAGAGACAAGAGGCCCTGGGAGCTGGGAAGGGTGGCGTAAAACTAAAGGCAAAGGCCAGAAAATAGGAGGAGGCGGAGCCTGTGGAATAGGTGGTAGAGCGGGTGGAGGGCTCACATACAGCAGTAGGTGAAAACCAGAGCTAAAAATGAACTCCAGCCGCCCAGGTTTCCTAACGGATGTAGTCCATCCTCAAAGGGGCCTGCGACAAGGGGACCCCCTGAGCCCACTCTTATACAACTTCAGCCTTGACCCACTACTGCGAAATGTGAATGCCCAACTCACTGGGGTCCATGTGCCAGGCCAAACTCCAGTCAAGATGATGGCATTTGCAGATGATTGCGTGGTGGGGGTGTCTAATAATAAAGATGCACGCGCGCTTGAAGCCCTCATCCAGGAATATTCCCGGGTAAGCAACGCGGCACTGAACGCCTCCAAAACCGAAATCATCCTCCTTGGTCGGTTTCAGAACTGCTGGGCCCCAGCAAGTAGTTCCCAACCCAGTCCAGCTGCTCGCCCAAGTCCACGCCTTACTAACTCAAAACACACCGCTCCACTGGTGCTCCCCTTTGTGCCGGCGATCTACCATAGGACCGGTACGCCATCTGGGCGTGTGGTTGGAGGCAGGAGGATACGCGTCAGCAGTAATGGAGGGCCATATACTGGACAACGTGACGAAGCGAATCGCCTCTCTCAGAGCCCACCCTACTACCCTCACTGGCAGGGTTGTTCTTGCCAACTCTATGCTCCTATCCAAAGTCTGGTTTGGAGCCCACGCCATCCCCTTCTCCCCAAGCTTCTTCAAATCCCTGTATGCTTTGCTACAAGGTTGGCTTTTGTCAGGCCGCCCTCCACCAGTACGGCTAGAGGTCATGTTTGGCCCTCATCATCATGGTGGCATGGGCCTACTTGACTTCAAAGCCCATGCCGCCAAGATCCTAGGCACCTGGATTGTGGCCGTCACTGCTCCTACACTCCCATCCCAACACTGGTCCCGCGCGGCCTGCTCCAACTTCTCCCGAGCCTTGGGCCTCAACAACCCATCAAACCCCCACTCCCTGATGAAATACCTTGCATCACACACATCAGCCACAGGTCCTCACGGGACAAAAACCCACTACAAACGAATCCTAATCTCCATGCGAAGCGCAGAGTGGAGAATTCGCATTAGTGGACATACAACCCAAAGAGGCCGCCCCTCTCCTCAGTTCACACAAGAGGTACAGGGGCTACCCATCCATGATGGCGTGATCCCCATTCGACCCCAAGTCCTATCCAGGGTGGACTACCTGGACATGATGGACATCCCTTATTCCACTGAGACCCAAAAGACTATCTGGAAATACGCACACCATCCTCTGTTGCAGCCTCAAGTCCGTTCCCATGTGTGGCGCTGCCTGAGGCGGGTGTATCGTACAGCTGAGCGCTCTAATGCTTTACACTCATCCTGTGTCGTGTGTGGCCAGTATGGAACGCTGTTTCACCGCCTGGAGAAGTGCCCCACCTCTAAAGTAATATGGCGCGAAGTCCAACGTCTGCTAAGCCAGGATCAAACACATCCCTTCAGCCTGTCAAGAGATATGTTTGCTTCATCAATGGCCTCTCCCCCTCCCACCCTCCCTTCGTGTTCTGGTGGTTGCAATCGCCATGTGGACTATCCCACGATTGTCTTGGATGCCATCGCCGGATCCATCCCCACCCTCCCTGAAGCTGTCCACAGATTCCGGTCTCATTTGGTGGATCACTTTCAAGCGTGGATGTTTGGATATCTCCCACCACGTCGTCGGCAGGTGGTCTCCTCCTGGTTCCCAGTCTGGTTCATCAAATCAGACCCCTTCCTCCACACGTGCTCAATAGTGGCTACGCCCCCTACACACGTTCCCTCCCCCTTCCCATAAGTGGCGTTCCCGCTGGCAACAAGAGATAGCATCGCTTCTCTGGGGTTCCTCACCTGGTACTGAGTTTAGTCTTGTCTGAGTCATATTCGGAAGTGTCCGTCCCATGGTCGGCCTTCCCCGCAATAAATTTAAAAATTTAAAAATGAACTCCAGCCATACAGATCTTTGGAGAGGTATATATTTTTGAGAAAACAAAAATTATGCGGG
>JAKSZP010012590.1:0-33128 GCA_022478985.1 Massospora cicadina
AATCACCACTATAAATTCCCTAGAATATTTATAATAAAAATAATTTATACAGTATACAGTAGATATACCAGCTTAATAAACTCTATCAGCATCCATTTGCTCTATTCTTTCTCAGGGATATTATTACTGTGTGCGATAATTGGGAGAATCTTTAAGGAAAGAGTAAGGATCTGATAGGAGAACCAGAGAAGAAGCAGAATCAAATCAGGGATTGCTGCTGACTATGTGTCAAACCGGAGAAACTGTCAATGGGAATCTAAGAGAATATTAGGTTAGATGGTACAAGGGAACAAATCCCTATTTTGAGACATCATAATTATTTCAAGTGAAAATACTGGCTGAGCGTTGGGCTGAGATCTAAGAATTCCATTCAACTACAGATAATAGTCGTCATACTATTATCAACTGATTATATCAACAACAATACAACGCGGATGAATTGCAAAATTCTGAACTTGTGCAAGTAATAAGTTTATAGGGGTTATTGGCCAAAAGTAACCATCACCTATAGATATATTTTCATCAGCATTGATGGAGTTAGCTTTTTAGAGCCCCAAATATTGCCAGGCGTGCTATACCCAGCTTATCAACGGCCTATTAATCTCCTTCAGTGTATTCTCACCACAAAAGACATGGTCATCAAGAAGCATCAGGATATTGGAAGAGGCCTTCTGGTCCCTTTTGAGGAAATAAAGCAAGTCCACTGTATTGGGTCTATGGCGGATATGGGTTTACCTGCTGATCAATCCTTATGTACTTCACCTACCATCCATATCTTTGAGGAACTAACCCCAAAGGAGCTTGAAAAAGTTCACACCCTACTGGAGACCTATTGCGATATTTCTCTAAATCTGATACCGACTATGTACACATGAAGGATTGGACTCACACTATTGACGTTTGATGCTCATCCCATTTGATCCAAACCCTACCACAAATCAAAAGTTGAGGATCTACAGATGTGGACGAAGCTCACACAGTTGCTGGACGCTGGGTTGTTAGTGACTCCCAAAGCTCTTGATCATCCCCTCTTTTACTTATAAAGAAGAAATTTGGAGGTCATCAGGTTGCTATGGACTAAAATAAGCTGAACATCCTCACCAAGAAGGATGGCTACCCTATCCCTCATATTGATGACGCTCTGGCCCAATTCTCTGGGTCTAAGTTCTTTTCTGCCATGGACTTGATTAGTGGGTATTAGCAGATGGACTTTTCTCTACAGGATCAGAAGTGCGCTCTTATCTGTAGCAAGGGCCTTTTTCAACCCACTTTGTTACCCCAGGGGTTATACAATGTGCCTGCCACTTTGCAGCGGTAGATGGATCATATTCTACAGGATCTCAAGCTGAGCATTGTGATTGTCTATCTCGATAACATCACTGTTTTCTCCAAAACCTTCAATGAACACCTCACCCACCTAAAGGAAGCGTTTCAACAGTTGTGGACATCCAACATCAAACTGAAGTTCTCCAAATGTACCTTCTTCTAAAAGAAATTAGATTTCTCAAGGCACTATATCTCACAAGTTGGGATACAACCAATTCAGAACAAGGTGGAAGCAAAGTCTAAAATGCCTGCACCCAAAACCCTTCGTAACATACAGGTATTTTTGGGCATTATGGGGTACTACCATCAATTCATCCCCAAATTTGCCCAGCTCAGTGAGCCCCTTGTATGTCTCTTGGATAAGAACACTCCTTTTCATTGGGGTGCTGAACAAAAAGCCACATTTGAGAACCTGAAGAAGTTGCTGCAACAAAGGCTGAACCTCCGCCACCCTGACTATGGCAAGCCCTTTATGTTGTTCACAGATACCTCCAATTATGCCGTTGGAGCCATCTTGGCTCAGTTGGATGAAAATGGGGTCGATCATCTTATGTCCTACTTCAGCAAGATGCTCTCCTATGCTGAAAGTATTTACAGCGTCACTGAAAAGGAGTTTCTGGCTGTCTTGCTTACCATAAAGTACTATTGCCCTTTTCTCTATGGGACTTCTTTCAAAGTAGTCACTGATCATGCCTTCTTGAAGTGGTTGCAAAATATTAAAGATCCCACTGGATGGTTGGCATGCTGAGCTCTGAAGCTCCAGCACTACGACATAGCAATTGAGCACTGGGCAGAAACACACCATATAAATGTTGATGGGTTAACGCGTCTTCCTGTCCTTCGCTTAGATAATAGTGAATCTGAAAGGTTACACAACCTCTTAATGAAGCCTGATGCGTGGGGTGATGAGGATAAACCTGTAAAGAAAATTCTAGCTCAGAACTCCCACAACGCCAAAGTGGAAAGTGGGAAGTTGTATAAGAAAGTAGGGGTGAATTGGCTGCCTTATCTCCAATCATCAGAATGAGTACCTGTGATCTCGGAGTCCCATACAATTCTAGGGCATAGTGGAGTACAAAAAACCTATGAGTGGGTTAAAGAGAGGTTTTACTGGAAGGGCATCATGAAGACAGTAACTGAAGTCCTGGATGCCTGTCTGACCTGCAAGAAGCAATCAGCTATAAGGCCAGGTATCAGTACCAACCCACTATGCCTCAACAACCCTTTCACACCATATGTCTAGATGTGGTAGGCCCTCTACCCCAGACTACTGGGGAAAACCGGTACATCTTAGTGGGCATAGACCACTTTACCAAGTGGGTTGAGGCTGTGGCTCTTCCTGCTCAAACTGCCAAAGCCACAGCCACATTCCTTCATCAAAATATATTATCTCGCCATGGTTGTTCTCAGGTCTTGCTCTGCGACAATAGGAAAAATTTTACCTCCAGAGTGGTGAAGATCCTCGCTACCTCCATGGGAAAACAACAGCTTTTCTCAGCCCACTATAACCTCTGACCAATGGTACCGTGGAAAGAGACAATGGGACCTTGGTTTATATATTATGGAAAATGACCACTTCCAACCCTCTTCACTGGAATCTTTACTTACCCAGTGCCTTTATGGCCTACCATATCAGCTATCACCGGATCCTTAAAATGTCACCTTTCCAAGTGTTGTATGGTCAAGAACCCAGGGTGCCAGTTTTACAAGCCAAAGATATCTTCTCTGATAATACTGATCCTGAGCAAGCTATGAAGAAGTTAGACCAGCACATCATCCAGTTGCAATCAGAGGTGATGACCAACTTAGCAAAGACTGTCACCAAAGAGGTTCAAGCTGCTAATGAGCTCTAGCCCCCTCTACCTTCCTTCCAAGTGTCAGACTTGGTGCTATACTACCATAATTGTATTACTCCCAGAAGTGAGAAGCTCAGGTCTATCTGGGAAAGCCCTTTTGTTTTCACTTATAAGCAAGGGGATGAGTACTTTATAAAATCCCTGGCTACCAGAGTTACTGTTATCTGCATCTATGGCCAATGCTTGCGCCTTTACTCTTCCCCTAAGACTCTTGAAGGGGGTAATGTTGAACGATTACAAGTCCAATCATGTAATAAGAGTGCATTCAGTTAATCATAAGGATGAAAGGGGAAAAAAACTCTGGCCAATTCTTGGTGGACCCCCTGAATCAGGGAAATACTTTCATTAATAATTATCGGACAAATAGCATGAGTTTAAGTAGTCAGATTGCTTTGACCATGCAGCATAATCAGGGGCATCCAATGTTCTTCCCCATTCCATAAACAATTTAGTTAAACCACCTATGTGGGGATCACCCCTTTTATAGGGGTAGAGGGGGTCCCACAAGGTGTAAAAATTTTCCCCAATGATGATTGGTTCCAATATATCAAATCTTTGCCCAAAGGACTGGTACTACCTATTATTGACTCTTCTGCAGCCATTTCATTGAAGAAAAACAACTTATGAGAGATCCAATATGTTGAAGCCTCATATTACTATTTCAGATTCATAGATTATACTGAATTTCTCAGCTATCTTATTTTGATTTTGGATCATTTAAATATTAAGCAATGACATAGTAATAGGTTTTTTTAACCTGTCACCCTCACTAATAAACTTAATAAAAAAACCAACTTATTTTCTCATTTAAACTTTTCTAGTTTTATATAAGTTTAATAAAAAAGTCCCCTAGTTTATTAAATAGCAGTTCAAGTTTCGCTACTACTGCTTCTTTAAAATTGTTGAATCCTGTGCCATTAGCACCAGTGAGCCTTAGATAACGCCAGGATTTTGAAAAGGGGAATTGGGTTTAGAATTTTAACTCCTTGATAAAATTGAATCATCATATCTTGTACATCATAAAATAAAAGCTGTCAGAATTTTGAGAATTTGGGAAAATGGGCAGCGTTATTGGGGGACTTACCTGATGCGCTTCCACCATTTTTAGTATAGTTGGGGATTTCTATACTTAAGAGTTTAATCCTTTCAGTATAAAAGATACTAGGTAGTGTGGGGTTGGAGTGAATTCAATTTTAGAAGTTTTCTAAAAACAAAATTGGCTTTTTCTACCTGGAAAGGAGTATTATGCATCACCTGGCTTATTGCCCTTTGTGGGAAGCCTAACAATAATTTGGCAGTGGTAGCACAGAACCCAGAATTTGAGATTAACTGCACCAATATTGCCACATTTTCTAAGATTCCTGATGCCTGCATTCAAGCCAAAGAAGCCTTGCAGTTATTGTGGAGCCCTTATTTCTGGGGGAATTTTTAAATTTTTCATCCTTAAGGATTATAGAACCACATACCATCAACATCCCTACACCCTTGCTCTCTATCTTGGACCATATTGTGCTCTGAGATGAGGAAGATGCAGCTGAGGATGGCCCCCTGATCCCCCTCCCCTTCCGCATTGGTTGGATGTGTTTTCGTTTTTTTTGTTTCAAAACGCTCTATTTGGGTTTAGGGTTCGTTTGCTAGCGTTTTTATTTCTTTTCGCTTTTTGAGCAGTCGGTAATGTCCATCTCCTGGTCGGCTTACCTCAAATAGATAAACCTTTCTTCCACTTCAAAAGATTTAAAAAATATCTATATCTATAATTAGATATAAAAACTCTAATTTTTTTTAAACTTAAGACCAGACAATATCAAGGGCAAAGCTGAAGAGGGCAGCTAGTATTTATATAAATTTTAACGTAAACTTAAATTTAAACAAATCAAGGGTGGTCAGCCGAGCGGATAAAACTGCTTCCACCCCTAGTGCAGGTTTTGAGTTCGAAACCTGTACTGGCTAGAAAAATTCTCGGTGTGGTATATTTGTCCCAAGGTCGACCCACCTCGAATACTTTTAAATTTAAACAAATCTTTTAAACCTAAAAATTTAATCAAATCTGTCAATTTCGCATTGACAACCATCTAGGCTCAAAAAAAGAAAGAAATAAACCTATATTATTAGGCAGCAACTTTTCATACGTTAGAGTCAATTTAGCAGATACATTGATTTCGTAAATAGAGCTGTTTAATCAACTATAAAACTGATAATTCATGTGAGGTAATTTAAGATGTTTTTGAACATCTTTACCACTTTACCCAGGCGGATGTACTCTTCGTACAAAACTTGAATGGGGACGACGGCAATTTTAAAGTTTTTATCACCACCGTTATGTACATAAATGAACTCATTCTCGCACTTTGCATAGATTAAGAAACGAAGTTCATTATGACCTTTGGGTGGAATGATCACGATAGATGCGTTGAATTTCTTACCGTCATCAAAACCATTGTTGTAATAAGTCAGAAGGTTGGGTCTTTGCGATACCTCTTTAAGATGCCATCCTGGTACGTTACGTGCAATGATAGAACCCCCCTCAGTAACATAATCTGAACTGAAGCTAATGATCATCTGTTCGTTTCTTACAATGCAGACATCCTCAACAATGACTTGAACAACGGAAGTGCACCCTTCAACTATTTTACTTGGTTCTATGCGGTTCTTGCCATCCTGTGCTATCGAAGCGATTAAGGCTAAAAGATTGCTGATATTCATATTCATAATGATGACCTTTGTTGATTTAAATGTATTTATACCTTTCATCAATCCTTATTAGTGATTAAACTAGCAGCTTAAAACATCAGTGCAATTTTATTATCGTAACCACATGCTCAATGCTTAACTCTGAATTTAGCGTCCTTAAGATAAAAATATACAACAATGGCTTGATACCAACTCAAAATCATTTAAGTTCCAGAAATGATCAAAAGTCGATAACTTGAAACATCATCATAAAGTATCTTAACTACCTTATAATGTTATCACAAGTTTCACAGCATAAATTTTTTGACTAGGGTTTCAGTTAGCCACTACTAATGAGCATATCCTTTTATTCTAAACTGTATAGAATGCTCTATTAAACTGGTTGTTTACACTATAAAAATAGACCTAAACTTCATAATAGTAACTTATAACCTAGTTTATTCAGAACTAGTCATTCATTACCCGTGCTTCGCTACGGTGTTTATGGAATTTTAGATATTCAAATTTAATAAACTCTGATTTTCTAAAATTATAAATTAAAGAATAACCACTCAGCCAAATCTAATTGCTCAATCGAATCAACCAAAAACCACCAACCACTCAGGTAAACCTAACTGAACTTATCAAATCAACCAAAAACTAATCACCCCTCAAAGCTAAACTGTGTCCTATCGATTCAACCAAAAGCCATTAACCACTCGGCCAAACAAAATAAACCTATCAAATCAATCAAATAACACCAATTTGCTACCCAAAACATCTCTCTATATTTAAAATCATTGTATAAGTGACATGTCTTCCAAACTACTAAATCAACTTCTACTTAACTTGTCAAAAGTCTTTATTAATTAGGGAAACCAAATTAAGCAGGTTTTTTAAAATTATATAAACCTAACATCCAGATACCTGTGCTTCGCTACAGTATTTAAAATTTATCAGATGATGAGCTCACACTGACAGCCTATAGGCTAGCCAGCGCTACTCTCGAGCCACTCGGACTAACAGCTTCGCTGTTGTCCTCGCGGCTGGTAAGCTGATTATCCTAACTACTTAATCTACTTTAACTAATACTGATTTTTGTTGAGTTTCAGGTGAGCAATTTAGTGAATTATCAGATAATATTCGCCAATTCTCACTCACCCAAATAGAATGACCTCATCAGGCTCGATAATTTCAGATTTGATCTTATTTGCCAATTCTCACCCACTCGCCCAAATAGATTAAACTTATTAGACTCGATTAGCTTCAAATGAGCAGTTTGGTGAATTATTAGATAATATTCGCCAATTCTCACCAACTCACCCAAATAGATTGACCTATCATACTTGATAGTTTCAGATTTGATCTTATTTGCCAATTCTCAACCACTCACCCAGATAGATTGAACTTATTAGACTCGATTAGCTTCAAATGAGCAATTTGGTGAATCATTCATTAATATTTGTCAATTCTCACCCACTTGCCCAAATAGATTGAACCCATCAGGCTCGATAATTTCAGATTCGATAAGATTTGCCAATTCTCACCCACTCACCCAAATAGATTGACCCTATCAGACTCGAAGGTTTCAGATGTCAGTCAGTCAGTCAATAGGTAAGTCAGTACGTGAAATTTTAAGTGAATAATAAAAAAAGTATTCGAGGCGGGTCGACCTTGGGACAAATCCTTGGGACAAATATACCACACCGAGAATATTTTCTAGCCAGTACAGGTTTCGAACTCAAAACCTGCACTAGGGATGGAAGAAGTTTTACCCGCTCGGCTAACCGCCCTTTTAATTTTTTTATAAAAACTCCATACTTTATTAAAATACTAACCACCCTTTTAAGTAAATAAAAATGAATGAATGTATATATATTTGTATGTTTGTTTGTCCCGTATGCATTCCTATACCATTCATCCAATTGTGATGAAATTCTGGTGAGTTGTGTGCATTCCCACGAAGATTTATGAATTTTGAAAATTATTATTTTCATAGTAAAATAAAAAAATATATGTAACAAGTGAAACCCCTATATATGTTCTCAATGGTATTCGTTATATTGTTATGACTGAGCAATTTGGTATTTGGTTGATTTGATATTTTAGATGGTTTTAGGTGGTTATTGGTTATTTGGCTAATTAGCAAGTTAATCTAAATCAATTTTTTTGAAAAAAGAATATCCTTTAAAAAAAGCTCTAAAAACTATGAAATAATCAAGAAATTATGAATCCTCAATAAACTCTTTTTGAAATCAGCGCCATCTTCCAACCTGACTTATAGAATTTTGCTCACAAATACAATTTATATCTTATGTCTGGATTGGGCCCAAATGTAAACTACAAGCACCTTAGAATATACAGTGCTGAGTATATATATATTATAAATGCATATTATATGTCAGTTAAAATATGGTGCCAACTTCAAAAAGGGTTTTATAGAGGATTCATACTTTCTTAATTATTTCATACTTTTTAGAGCTTTTTTAAAGGAGGTTCTTTTTCCCAAAAAAAACTTTACCCCCAGCTCTTCCCCCCCAAAAAAAAAATTAGTGCATTTTTAAAAGTGGCTCTTTTTCCTACTTTTATTAATTATTACTATCTCTATACATCCTTTTTGACCCCTTACTATTTCTCTATAAAAATAAAAATCATTCTATATATTTTATATATAGTATCTTATAAACAAATATACTAATAATTCATTTTATCAAACTTTGTTGATTTTTTTAGTACTAGATGGTCCCAAACTTTTTTGATTTTATTAGTCAAATTATACTAAATTTACTGATCGCCATCTACAATAATTCATTTATTAATTTAGGTGATTTTATTGGTCAACATATGCTGAGTTTACTGATCATAATCTACAGTAATTCATTTTACTAGATTTGGTTGCTTTTATTAGTCAATCTATGGTAAATTTATTGATCGCTGTCTACAAAAATTCATTTTATCAAATTTAGATGAGTTTATAGGTCAAATTATGCAAAGACGATGGCCATCTATAATGATTTAAGCTCGTCCTGCTATGATCTCATACTGCCTGGATTTTGAACATACCCCCATGCCATAGGACATATCATATCAAAAGTTGCTTCGAAGCTATTGCTTCACTGATGCCAGAATTAAGTTTATTTGGAGTTATATTAGTCCCATAATTATCCATCGCTTCTGATCCATTTTAATATCTACTTAATAAAACACATTCACTCACTGACTGACTGACTTATTGACTGACATCTGAAACCTTCGAGTCTGATAAGGTCAATCTATTTGGGTGAGTGGGTGAGAATTGGCAAATCTTATCTAATCTGAAACTAATAAGTATGATAAGTTCAATCTATTTGGGCGAGTGGGTGAGAATTGGCAAGTAATATCTAATCTGAAACTAATGAGTATGATAGGTTCAATCTATTTAAGTGAGTTGGTTAGATTTGGCAAATATTATCTAATAATTCACCAAATTGCTCACCCAAAACTAATTTTTTATATAGAACTTTTTTTAGTACTAGATGGTTTGTTATATAGAACTTAACCACAAATTTTACCCAATTATCATTTATAATACTTCAATAAATTTTACCCAATAAAATCATAATTCAAGCTCCACTGATAAGCTTGCCATAAGGTATTGTTATAGTTTGATTTATAAAAAGCTTTTTTAATAAAATTAGTTATATAAACCTTAACTACAAAATTTATCCAATCAAATCATCTCCACAATCTAAGCTCCACTGATAAGCTTACCATAAGTTATTGTTGCAGTTTGATTTGTTAAAAGCTTTTTTATTAGAATTAGTTATATAAACCTTAACTACAAATTTTAAATAATCAAATTATAACAATTTAAGCTCCACTGATGAACTTGCTATAAGGTACTGTTGCAGTTTGATTTATTAAAAGCTTTTTTATTAGAATTAGTTATATAAACCTTAACTACAAATTTTAAATAATCAAATCATAACAATTTAAGCTCCACTGATGAACTTGCTATAAGGTATTGTTGTAGCTTGATTATTAAAGCTTTTTTTGTAAATTTAGTTATATAAACCTTAACTACAAATTTTACCCAATCAAATCATAATTCAAGCTCCACTGATGAGCTTGCCATAAAGTATTGTTGCAGTTTGACTCATTAAAGCTTTTTAATAAAATTAGTTTATATAAACCTTAACTACAAATTTTATCCAATCAAATCATCTTCACAATTTAAGCTCCACTGACAAGCTTGCTATAATGTAGTGTTGTAGTTTAATCTATAAAAGCTTTTACTAAAATTGATGCATATATATAAGTATCACATTTTTAGTACATTTTACTCAACTTTTGATATTTACCTAAGTACCATACTAAAACTTAAAGGTATCAAAGCACTGATTATTTTAGTGATATTACCCCTGCTTAAATTGCAGAATTATAATTTCAATGAAAAGGGAAGCACTTTGATATTTTTAGTTATTATTTTGGATTTAGGAATAACACTTACTAGATAGTTTATCTATAGTTATAGTTATAGCTATATACTCAACTTGCTGACCTCCATCTAACTAGCTGATTTAATTAATCTATCTAATGATTTTAAGCATAATATTGATAATTATTTTATTTTTTTCTAGTTTTAATCCTTTAATATAATTATTATTTGATTTCTATTTTTCAAGTTTTAATTCCTTAATTTACTTTATATTTAAATTTATAGTTATAGTTATAGCCATATACTTAACTTAATGATCTCCATCTATCTAGCTGGTTTGATAGTTCTTTTTAATGTTTTTAGTATAAAGTTGATAGTTATTTTGATTTTTCAATGGTTAATTAATTAATTTAGTAGATAAATACATTTTTTTTGTGTTTTAATTTGATTAATTTAGGTGTTGTTAATTTGATCAGCCTAATCTTGTCTTAAAATAAACCCACCTTTAACTAAACTTACTGATTGCCATATATTTGGTTTATTTATTTAGAGTGATTGTTTTTGGATATGATATTAATAGTTATTTTTTATCTACTATTTATAACAAATTAATTGATTAAGTTAAAATTTAAATGATAGTTAATTTAATTGATTGATTAACTTTATTTTAATCTGCTTAATAAAACTCAAATACTGATTGATATATAATGTATAGCCTAAACCAGTGAGTCCAGAAATATGAATTCTTCTAAAAATAGCCCCACTTTATATCAGAAAGCAGTAGCAAAATATCAGGAAGCACATCCTGAAGTACACCAAAAAGCTGTAGAAAAATATCAGGAATCATATCCTGAAGTACACCAAAAAGCTGTAGAAAGATATCAGGAATTATATCCAGAGGTACACCAAAAAATGTTAAAAAATATCAGGGGATCACATCCTGAAGTGCATCAACAAGCTATGGTCAAGTATTAACGCACACATCCAGAGATACATACACAAGATGTGGCTAAATATCAATGCACACATCCAGAGGGCAACAGAATAAGAAGAAACCTAAAGACTGCATATGCTATCAATTATGATGACAGCAAACCATCTCTCACAATAGGATCAATATCTGACCAATGTTATGACTGCTTGGAAAATTGTTTCCTGGTGAGAGAGTCACAGGCAGATATTTTTCTATATGCTGTGGCAATAGAAAAATTAAAATTCCAGATTCATGTATTATAAGATCTGTGCCTAAGGAATTAGAAGAACTCTTTGTCAGCCAGTCCTCAGAGGCTAAAAACTTCCACAAGTACATTTGCAACTACAACAGTACATTGGCTTTTGCATCCATTGATGCCAAGATAGACTATAGTTTTGGTGGAAGAAGAGGACCAGTACCATATAAAGTCTTGGGAGATGTATGGCTTATGACCTCCCACTTGATGTCAACTAAAAGGCCTGCATATGCCTGTCTCTATTATGTTGACTCTCAACAAGCATTTGAGGAGAGAATGGGAATATCTGATAATGACAAATGCTTGGTGACTGTCATGAGCAAGTTAGACACTATGTTGCATCAATACAATGTGTATGAACAGGCTTACAAGATAATTTAATAAGTTGTTGCTCAGTTTGGAGAGCCTGAAATATTTAAGCTTATATTTTTTAAAGACCCAGAGAAGGACAAGAGGAGATACAATGGACCAAGTGCAAATGAGGTTGCAATTGTTTTTACAGGAGAAACTGGAAACCCTCCTCAGAATATTGATTTCACTGTTTTCCATAACCAACATGGACTCCTCAAATACTCTAACATGAGCCCTCACATTGATCCAATGGCCTTTTCTCTGCTATTTTACCCATGTGAACTTGGATGGGGCCTAAACATAACTCATAAAGGTGTCATGGAAATGTCAGAAGAAGTTTAGACCAGCCTGCCAGTCAGGATGCATAAGCACCCAAAAAGCAATCCAGAATGCCAGAGGCATTACCAACTGAATGACTTGGTATGGGGCTGGGCAGTGGGAGATGACATAATATTGGTGTAGCAACATGGTAAGAATGATCCTGATAATGAACCACACTGAACCCACTTCTGACCCAGGGGGTCTTGCTGCAGGGGGTGGAATCACTGAGATAGTTTTGACAAGATCCTCAGCATATGGTGCTATCTTAACTAGGGTGACAAGGAGGCAGATTCTCTCTTGCAATTGGTGGGCATACAGCTACAAGATCCCCATGTATTGCTGACAGAAATTAACAATCATGGGATTATAGAGCCAAAAATACTGGACTTGATGAACCCAATTGATGATGGAGGGGGCCATAGTGACCAAGAATACTGGTAGAACCCATCTGGTAAATGGACCAATGGGCTACCAGGGGAATGCTATCATGATGTGGTTGGAAGAAAATAAATAAATTTAGTTTTTTTGGTAAAATTTTATTTAAAGGAAAGTAAGAAAATTGACCAACAATTTTCTCAGTGCTTGTGCAACTGATTAAATAGTGGTCAATTGGGGTAGTGACAAGATGGGATTGGGTCCCACAATTTTGACCTAAATGGCAGATTGTTTGGAAATGAGTGGGTTTATTCCTTGAGAACTGACATTGCAAAATTTGGCAGTGGGCTGAGTCTCTGTTGGTTCAACCTCAAACGTCCAAACTGGGGCTCAGCTATGTTTCTGATGGATGGCATGCTGGCATTTGGCCTGATGAGTGACAGGAATCCACCAAGGCCACCCCATATAGGGATGGGTCCATTTGGTTGGGAATGGGTTCAGGACGCCCAACCCACCCACGCTCAGTCACTGAACCGTCCGTTCAGTCAATGGCAACACATTGGCTGCAACGCCCAAATTACCAACTAAAGGCTTTGAACCCTCATTGATGATGCCTGATGTTTGTTCTACTGGCTTGTTGGAATTGGAGCCATTGGGCGATCTGGCCAATATCTCATTCTTTATGCCTTTACAGCCATTTAAAATTCAGCCATTGGCCAGATTGCCACTCAAATTAGATCTGACCAATTTCAATTTGGCAATCTCAATGCAGATTTTGCTAATTCCCCACAACAGTTCTGCTGAGGTGAGTGTGGGTACTGGGGGTGGAATCCAAAGTGGGAGAGCTGTTACCCATCACTTGTCTACTATGTGAGTGAGATTGCCCTGAGTAATGAGGGGTACCTCCATCCTCTTCAGTATCTTTTTATTTGGGAATGGGAAAATGGCCTGATCAAGAGCCAAGGGACGTTCTCTGGGACTTACATTACCCTTTTCTTTTTCCAAAGGAAGGACCCCCCACTGGGAAACTGTACCAGAGCCACATTCTTGTGTGCTTTGGGTAACTTGATAACCATAATCATCACAATTTTCTGGGGAGGACGGGGAGCCTCAGGGTGGAATATGTGGAAAGCCTCAACCAGGTCCATGCAATTTGTGCAATCGTGCGCCTTGACCCAACTATTTTCATAGACTGGATACCCTTTTCAGGCCACAAGATATTGGACTGAACGTCGTGACTTCTGAGATTCCAGGATGGCCTCTACCTCAGCTTCTTCCCCATCATTGATGATGATCAGTTCTGGATCCGTGGGAATTGCACCCTTGAAGGGTGACAGCTGGGAAACATGGAAAACTGGGTGCTGCTTTCAATGCATGGGAAGCTTCAGATGGAACTCCCCATTGCCCAATACTTCCTCCACTAAATGGGGCCCCAAGCGCTTACTGGCAAACTTGTGGGAAGGGGTTTGAATTTGCAAATGACGGATATCAAGCATGACGTAGGAGCCCTTTGTAAAGTCATGACCTGGAAGGCGCTTACAATCTGCAAATCACTTGTAGTCATTGATGGCTTTGGTGAGGTGTTCCTGCACTAAAGCTTGAGTCAAACAAATATGGGCAGCATGATCCGTGGCAGCTTGAACCTCAGGTTGCAAGCATGGACTGACCAAAAATGAAGGATTATAACCCAACGTTGCTTCATAAGGGGAAAACCCCATGGATGCGTGGGTCCCATTATTATAAGCAAATTGGGTGAGGGCAAGTCACCAGCCCAAGTATCCTGCGCTGCTGCAGCATAGCAATGCAGGTACTGTTTGAGAACTTGATTGACCCACTCAGTCTGGCCGTCAGACTGGGGGTGATATGCCATGGATTGACAGGGGGTTATCTTCAGGATTGATAGGAGTTCACTCCAAAACTGCGTTGTAAACTGTGTACCCTGGTCACTAATGATCTCCTGGGGAAGACCAAACATCAAAAACACATGGCATACAAAAAGATGGGCAGTTTCTTCTGATGTAATTGTGGAAGTACAAGGGATAAAAAGGGAAAATTTCGTGAAATGATCCACCACTACCATCACCACTGTGAACCCATTAGAACAGGGGAGGTCAACAATAAAGTCTATGGACACCGAGGTCCATGGACCTTCCGCCTGCTGTAAGGGGTGCAGGAGGCCATTCTTTATGGAGCAATCTGACTTAGCCCTAGCGCAAGTAACACAATTGGCGATCCAAGATGGAATCTTTTTGGTCAGTTCCACCCAATTAAAGGTTTGCTTAATCATATCAATGCATTTCTTGTTACCAGGATGTCCAACCATGGGAGGATCATGGTGTGCGCAGAATACCTCTGATTAGAAGAAGGGGGAACCCAAACGTGAGAATGGAAGTAAATGAGTCGCACTTCTAAGGAGTATAGGGAGTGTTTGTGACTTGAGTGAACCAACTTCTCAAATAACTCCATGCCCTCTGGGCAGGCCATTTGACTGGCTAACACCTGAGCCAATAATGGGGTGTCAGGAGCCAATGTAATGGAGAAAACAATGGGGGAACGATCAATAGAATCTGAGTGGCAGGAATCATGGTAATGAGATCCACTTCTCAGGTTTCAAGGGACAGTGAGTGGGACTACAGCTTAGAAAATCAGGAAGTACATTGAGCGCACCTTTAAAGAATTTGTATTTAAAATTAAAACTACACAGATCCTGATAGGTTCAGGCCTGTCAGTGTGCCAATTTTTGGGGTTTGCGAAAATACAAATGGTCCTGGTGATCCGTGTGAACTGTTAGCTCATGGCGGGCACCCTGCAACAGATACCACCAATGAGTTAATGCCCATGCAACAGCAGCCAGTTGCTTGTCATAAATAGCTCAGGACTGCTCCATAGCTGTGAACTTTTGGGAGAAATAAGCAACCTGATGTTCTAGACAATCGTGCTCCTGAAGAAACACCGCACCCACTGCTACCAATGAAGCATCACATGCGATGATGTACAGTTTGGTGGAATCAGCGTGTTTCAAAATGGGAGGAGACATGAACACCTCCTTCATTGATTTGAATGCCTGCTGGCATTTGGGTGTCCAACAAAATGGTACATTTTTCCCAGTGAGGGGATGGAGCGGTGCGGCCAACTGGGAAAGTTCTGGAAGAAATTTTTTTTAGAAAAATGATAGTTCCCAAGAAACTCTGAAGTTGTTTCTGCATAGTCAGAGTTGGCCATTCTTGGATCACTTTTAACTTGTTAAGAGGGATAGTGACACCTTCTTTAAGAACCAGGTTTCTGAGAAAAGTAACCTCCTCCTTATAAAACTCACACTTGAAAGCTTTGAGGAACAGCCCTGCTTTATGCAAGGCGATCACCACTGCTTCTAAGTTGATAGCATGTTGTTTGGGAGTTGGGGAGTAAGCCAGGATATCATCAATGTATGCAATTGCACAAGAGAACTGGAGATCCTCCACCGCATTGTCATTCATCCATTGAAATGTAGTGGGAGCATTTTTCAGCCTGAAGGGTATCACACAAAATTGAAAAATGTCTCGCTTCATTTGGATTGTGGTTAACCATTCCTGCCCTTCCATTACCCAAATTTTGTTGAAAGCGTTCACCAGATCCAGTTTTGAAAACACATGAGATTTGGTAATTGCCTGGCTGATTGTCTGCTCCAAAGGCAATGGGTAGGGATCTGTAACTGTTATTTTGTTCAAGTGTCTGTAATCCACACAGGGATGGAGCGATCCATCCAATTTACTTGCAAAAACAATAGGGGAGGCGATGGGTGAAGTCTCTTTGAACAACCAACCTTTCTTCAACATATTGTCCAACCAGGTATTAAGTGCAACTTCTTCCTCTGCTGTATGGGGATACAATGGACAGTTGATGTTCACCAAATCCACGGTTGTTCAAAACCCACAATTGTACCTAGTATGCTTCAGCAGGCGATCCACCTTTTCCATTTTGAAGATTCTCTGATATCACATTAAGATTTTGGGAAAATTGACTGGAATGCCTGCGGAAGTAACCAGGGTAGTGATAGAGCTGGTTCCTTGTATCTTCTTGAGGGTGTTGATCAAAGGGAACTCTCCCTCCAAATCATCATTAGTGAACAACAACGTATTAGACTCTAAATGAATATTCACATGTTGTTGGCGCCACCACCCCACACCTAAGATTACTGAAAACACCAAGTTTGGCATAGCCAAAAAACAATTGCAGAAGTTAAACTAGTGAATTAAAAAGGGTACCGATTGGTGAACAACATATGAAGACTGGTAAGCAGATGAGGCCACCATAACTGAAGAGCCCACATCCACCTCCAGTTTTAATTGTTGTGCCAACTCAACACTCATGAAGTTCCCCGCTGCTCCAGTATCCACCAGAGCTTCAAAGGAGACATGATGTGGACCAATACTGATCTTCATAGGTACAAGGAAATAAGCGAAATTCTGTTTATTGGAGATTTTAACTGACTCATTGGCGACTGAAGAAATAACGGGTATATCTGGGTAGGATTGGGGTCCTTTGCTGAAGCAAAAATTGGAAGTATGAGAGTGGGGGAAATGATTTTCTCCATCTGGGCTTAAACAGAATCATTAATAGTTAACTATGTAATCGCCAACTTGGACTTGGGAGTTACAACAGGGTTAGTATCCAAGTCTACCACTAATTCAGAGACAGGCGCGTCGTCTGCATCTTTGTTGGATAATCCTATCATAAAATTTTCCTTCTGATAATGGAAAACATGGCGGGGTAAAGCTTTGATAGTAGTTGCGGTGGCACATATTTGATCAACTGATCCTTGGATGGTAGACCAGGCCACGTGATGAGCGGAACCCAAATCCAAGCCCAATATAAAGACTGCCTGAAGCATATTGATAGATAGACCTGATGCAGGAGCCAGTTCATGAAAGGTAGAAATCAAAGAAACCAAACTAGGGGTTTTTGCCATGGCATAGATCAGTCTGAATAAGTGTTCTGATTGGGACACATGGGGTTTCAGGGCGGCTGACACAACAACCATCAGTGGGGTGGAGTCTCCTGCTTGTGAGGAAGAGCGCAAAAGACCTCTCACCCAACAGCGGGCATCCCCATCCACAGCATCTAACAATGCAAGCCCTTGTTGGGCATGCGATAATGCAGAAGCGTTATTGAGTGCAATTGCTGTACACATTTGCACTTTGGCGAGCATGTCAAGGACCTGATTGGCGATCTCCTGGGAGGGGACACTCAATCTTCCCTCTGGGCTGGAGGAAGAAGGAGGAGACAAAATCTGCACATCTTAGGTGGCTTGAAGAAGTTTACCCAAGGTAGAGCGAATACTTCTCCCAAAGTCAGAAAGTGACCAAATGAACAACAAACAGCAAATGACTGATTGCACATTCATTTGGTAGAGAGTAACCATTGCAGCACCCAGTTTGAAAACCAAGGCGGAAGTGGCTGGAAATAATGGTTGGTCGATTATGTCATAGAAATGGCAGAAGAAGTTTAGTATAGCCTGCCAGTTGGGATGCATAAGCACCCAAAAAGCAAGCCAGAATGCCAGAGGCATTGCCAACTGAATGACTTGGTATGGAGCTGGGCAGTGGGAGATGACGGAGTGTTGGTGTAGCAACATGGTAAGAATGATCCTGATTATGAACCACACTGAACCCACTCCTGACCCAGGGGGTCTTTCTGCAGGGGGTGGAATCACTGAGATATTTTTGACAAGATCCTCAGCATATGGTGCTATCTCAACTGGGGTGACAAGGAGACAGATTCTCTCTTGCAATTGGTGGACATACGGCCACAAGGTTCCCATGTATCGCTGATGGAAATTTATGATCATGGGGTTATAGAGCCAAAAATACCAGACTCACTGAACCCAATTGATGATGGAGGGGGCCATAGTGACCAAGAATACTGGTAGAACCCATCTGGTAAATGGACCAATGGGCTACCAGGGGAATGCTATCATGATGTGGTTGGAAGAAAATATATAAATTTAGTTTTTTTGGTAAAATTTTATTTGAAGGAAAGTAAGAAAATTGACCAACAATTTTCCAAGTGAAATGCAACTGATTTGTAGTGGTCAATTGAGTAGTGACAAGATGGGATTGAGTCCTGCAATTTTGAACTAACCAGAAAATTGTTCAGGAATGGACGGGTTTGTTCCTTGAAATCTGACATTGCAAAATTTGGTGGTGGGCTGAGTCTCTGTCAGTTTGACCTCAAATGTCTGAACTGGGGCTCAGCTACATTTCTGATGGTTGGCATGATGGCACTTGACCCAACGAGCGATGGGAATCCCCCAAGGCCACCCCACATAGGGATGGGTCCATTTGGTTGGGAACAGGTTTGGGACGCTCAACCCACCCATGCTCAGTCGCTGAACAATCCATTCAGTCAATGGCAACACATCAGCCACAACACCCAAATTACCAACTAAAGGCTCTGAACCCTTGTTGATGACGCCCAATGTTTGTTCTACCAGCTTATTAATCAAATTGGAGCCATTGGGTGATCTGGCTGATATCTCATTTTTTATACCTTTACAGCTATTTAAAATTCAGCCATTGGCCAGATTGCCACTCAAATTAGATCTGACCAATTTCAATTTGGCAATCTCAATGCAGATTTTGCTAATTCCCCACAACAGTTCTGCTGAGGTGAGTGTGGGTACCGGGGGTGGAATCCAAAGTGGGAGAGCAGTTATCCATCGCTCATCTACTAAGTGAGTGAGATCACCCTGAGTAATGAGGGGTACCTCCATCCTCTTCAGTGTCTTTTTATTTGGGAACTGGAAGATGGCCTGATCAAGAGCCAAGGGACGTTCCCCAGGACTTACAATAGGACAAAGAACAACTGCATCTCACAACAGTATAACAAAGCTGCAGTTTTACAAATACAGGCTAATGGTGAGAGACAATCATGGATTCACTTCTCTTCATCATGGCTGTAAGCTCTTTCAGCAGTATTTAGTTCTCTTTATGTAAGATATGAGTCAAACAACCTCTTCTATATTCATCAAAATCAAAAAAAACTTAGAATTGAGAAGTATCAAGGACTTATGGATGCCCTTGCTCAAGATGTAGCTGACCATCAGAGGCCAATTGGAAAAGTCTGCAAATTGCCTTCAACATTCCACGGCAGTCCAAGATATATCAATAAAATTATCAGGATGCCATGGCAATTGTGAACCAGTATGGGAAACCTGATATTTTTCTCATGTTCACCTGTAATCCAAATAGGCCTGAGATAACAAATGAAATGAAGCCTGGACGCTTCTCAAGATAGACCAGACTTAGTGGCAAAGTGTTTTACCTTAAACTTGAATTTCTTTTAGGCATGCTCAAAGATGGGTTTTTGGGAGATGTCTTACTCTTATTTATATTGTTGAGTGGCAGAAACGGGGTCTTCCACATTCCCACATCTTAATGATGCTAAAAAGTGATGATAAAATCAGAGGAAGAGAAATTATTGATGAAGTAGTCTGTGCTGAGATACCTGAAAAGACTTCTAACCCAAATCTTTACAGCATTGTAACTCAGCATATAATTTATGGACCATGTGGAGAACTTAACTGTAACTGTGTTTGTATATAAAATGGCATATGCATTAAGGAGTTTCCAAAAAATTTAACTCTGAGACTCAAGAAAATGTTAATGGCTACCCTCTCTACAGATGAAGAGATGGTAAACCTTTTTGAAAAATGGAGTCAGGATTGACAATTGATGGATAGTTCCATACAACAAGTTACTCCTCATAGAGTTCAATGCTCATATCAATGTGGAGATTTGTGCCACTGTGAAGGCAACAAAGTATCTTTACAAGTGTGTATACAAAGGTCATGATTGCGCAAAGATGGAAATCACATCTAAAATCAATGAGCATGATGAAATTACTCAATACATTGATGGTAGAATGGTGACAGCTCCAGAAGCAGCTTGGCAACTTCTTGGATTTAAATTGCACTATCAAAGCCACCACATTGAGAGATTGGCAGTTCATTTACCTTATCAACAGAATGTTACATTTCTAGAAGCTCAAGAATGTCAGGCATTAGAGAATGCTTCCACAAAAAGATACAACTTTGACTGCATACTTCAAGCTATGTCAATCAGAACCTGATGCAAGAGAGCTCCTCCACCCAGAAGTTGGAGAATCATATCGATTTATTAATAGAAAATGGCAAAAACAAGTGTATCATTTGGGTAAAATTTCTTGAATGTACAGTGTCAGCCCTTTGGATTGTGAGCGATACTTTCTATGACTTCTACTTCTAAAAGTTTGAAGGACAACATCATTTGAGAACCTCCAAACTGTGAATGGCATTACATGTGAAACATTTGAGGAAACAGCAAGAGCCAGGGGATTATTTGAAAATGATGAGGAGTGGTCGAGATGTCTTGAGGAAGCTTCACAATATCAGTCAGCAGAATCTCTTAGGGATCTTTTTGCCATTATTCTGGTGTTCTGCAATTTTCAAAATCCTACACCTCTTGAATTATTTGATTGTCATCTAGAAAGTTTAAGTGAGGATTTAAGAAGAAATTACTCAACTGATGTTTCCAAGGATAGATGCCTTTCAGAAATTAATGATATCCTGAGACTTCATGGAACAAAGAATTCTGATTTCAGGCTTCCTGATCCAGTTTTCCACATTGATCAAGATGAAAATTATGACCAAGAGGAAGAGAAGAGAATTGGTAAAGAATGCTATGCCAAATGCAATTAAGAGCAAAGACATGTTGTTGAAACTATTTTTGCAAGCCTGTGAAGAAAGAGAAGATGAAAAACTCTTTTCTATTGATGGTTCTGGTGGAACTGGAAAAACTTATGTCTATAATACTTTAATGCATACTTTAAGAGGATATGAAAAGATCATAATTCCAGTAGCTTTAACAAGAATTGTAGCAACATTGCTGAAAGGTGGAAGGACAGCTCACTCAAGGTTTAAGTTACTGATGACACTTAATGAAACATCAACATCACTCCTGACCCAAGGCCAAAAAGCATATTGTAAGTTGAAGGCTGCTGCCTTGAATATCTGGTATGAAGTAACAATGGTACAAGGACGTGCTCTTGAAGTTCTTGATCTGCTTCTTAGGGATATGATGAAAAGTAACATCCTATTTGGAGGTAAAACAATTTTGTTAGGTGGAGACTTCAAGCAATGTTTACCTGTTGTTCCAAGAGGAAGTTGAGCAGCAATTGTAGGAGAATCTCTCAAGTGATGCAACCTCTTCTACTCATTTAAAAAATTCAAGCTCACCTAAAATATGAGAGTAGATCACAATGAGATAGTTACTGCTGATTGGCTCTGAAACTTGGAGAAGCTTATCTGCCATATGCAGAAGTTTTTGACGATGATAGCTTTCAAATTTCTGAGCCTTGCATCACTAAAAAAGATCTGGTAGAGCTAATTTTTGGAAATGATCTTGACCCCTCATCCTGTGAGTCATTTAAAAATGTTGCAATCCTGATACCAAGAAATGAAGATTCACTTGATATAAATGATAAGATTGTTGACAAAATCTATGGTGAACCTAAAATTTACATCAGCATTGACAATATTGAGTATGATAATCCAGAGGAACAAAATAATTATCCAATGGAGTTCATTAACTCACAGACTCCTTCAGAAATGCCTCCACATATACTGAGACTGAAGATAGGATCAATAGTCATGCTGCAGCGTAACTTAAACACAATAAAAGGATTGTGCAATGGAACACGCCTGATTATCCAGAATATGGGTGAACATATTTTAGATGCTGAAATCCTTACTGGTAATCATACTAGTGAATGTGTATTCATTCATCAGCTTAATTTATCTCCAAGCCAAGCTGAACTTCCATTCCAGCTGAGAAGGTGACAATTTCATATTAGGCTGTCATTTTTCATGACAATCAACAAGTTCCAAAGTCAGACTTTTGACAAAATTGGACTTTATCCTCCAGCTCCAGCTTTTGGACATGGTCAAATATATGTTGCCTTTTCTTGAGTCAGGTGCTTTGAAGATGTGAAAGCTTTTTTGGCAGATTCTGTGAATCAAGGACATATTGGCTCCCAAGTCTGGACTCAAAATGTAGTATATTGTGAAGTCCTATAGGGGATTCTTTGATGTGTGCAGCCTAATTTTTTTTGCAGGGTTATATGGATAGTTTATTAAAGCCTATATAGTCTTTATTTATTTGTTTATATAGAACTAATTCCTCACTATAACCAAAGGGTAAAAAAGAGGTATGGGAATAGCAGTTTACCCAAAAACTTTAACATTTGAGAAAAGTTGAATGGGTCCTGAGATATTGCTGATAGGAAATCCTATTGGGCATACAGCTAGTACTTAATAAGTTAATGGTCAGATACTGGACCAAAACTTACAAAAGTAAAATAGGACCTAAGTTGGAGCATCCTCTTTTTTTGAAGATAATCATCCAAATTGGTCCTGTAGTTTCAAAGTTATTCACAAACAAATATATAAAAAAATATACATACAGGTCAAATTGAGAACCTTCTCCTTTTCAAAGTCAGTTAAAAATCCAATTGATTTTACAAATACCTCCTCTAGCTAATTGGCTTAGATTTTAGCTCAAACTTAAATTTTTTAAAGGTCAGTTGTATAAATCCTAGTGCAATCACTCTTTATATCTGAGGTGGGTCAACCTTGGGACAAATATACCACACCAAGAATTTTACTAGCCAGTACAGGTATTGAACTCAAAACCTGCACTAGGGTGGAAGCAGTTTTACCTGCCAGGCTAGCCACCCTTCTAGTGCAATCACTTTTACTTAATTACTTTTTATCATTTAAACTATTTATATAGTTAAAACTAATATTGTAAGTATAAGTAAAACTAAAAAAATGATAAGCCAACATAATTAAATTTATTAAAATTATTGTGTATCTGCATTTACTTTGGTTTTGCTTTAGACAATAAGATGGTAATTTCTGCATTTTTGAGTAGTTTTCAATCAAGTTCAATTTAAGTACTCATACCTTAGAATATAAAAGCTTATATATATTATATATTTTAAATTTATTTGATGTGGGCCAACCTGGGAACAATACTGCACCAGTTAACAGGTAATTGAATTAATGGGAAAGGAGGGTAAAACCTGGAAAACCTCCAGCGCAGTGCTCTGATGACCAGGTTCCATGGACCCCTTGCTATTCACTATCTCAGTTTAGGGTATTGATATACAATGCCAACACAATTATAATCATCTCCTAATAAAAAGGATATGTTAGATTAGCTATTTATCATCTATTCATTTTTAAGAATAAGTACTTTATTTTGATTTTTCTTATTATGACTTTAAAATGCTTATTTAAGTTAGTAAACAAGGTGAGTCAACCTTGGGACAAATATACCACACTGAGTAATTTTTAGCCTGTGCTGGTTTCAAACCTGTTTCAATCAAAACCTGACCCAGAGCGGAGCAGGAACTACCCCACTATGCTACCACCCCTCATGCCTATTTAAGTTGTTTTCCATAATTTATAAAATATCTGTGCCAAGTTAGGTTGAATTTGGTTCAGTAGTTTTAAGATGATGTCATATATATACATAATATTTTTAAATATAGAGATGTTTTGGTTAGCAGTTTGATGGTATTTGATTGATCCAATAGGTCTAATTTTAATTGGCTGAGTGGTTGGTGCTTTTTGGTCAATTTGATAGATCCAATAGTTTTAGGTAAGTAGTTGGTGGTAAATTATTGATTTGGTATTTAAATTGTATTTACCAAGTGTTTTTGAATTGTGGGTGGTTTGATAAAGCTTAATTTTATTTGGCCAAGGTTTTAGTGAAATTTGGTTGTTTCTTACATTCAATTGGTTTTAGCCAAGTGGTTGATGGGTTTTGGTTGATCCAACAGGTTCTTTGGCTTTGTCAAGTCGTTTGATGGTATTAGAGTAATTTGATAAATTCATTTGGGTTTGGCTAAGCGATTGGTGGTTTTTGATTATTTTGATAGGTTCAACTGTATTTGGTAAGCAGTTGGCAATAAATCATTTTGATATGTTCAATGGTAATGTGTAAGTGATTTTGTGTTATCTATAATATAGAACCTAAATTAATCAGTTCAAATCAGCTGATAAATAAACCCGAGCAACGTCGGGTAACTCCGCTAGTCTACTTAAAATTTTACTGACGTACTGACGTACGACATCTGAAAGCTTCGAGTCTGATAGGGTCAATCTATTTGGGTGAGTGGTAAAAATTGGCGAATCTTATCGAATAATTCACCAAATTGCTCACCTGAAACTCAACAAAGATCAGTACTAGAGTTTAAGTAGATCAAGTAGTTAGGATAATTAGCTCACCAGCCACGAGGGCAACAGCGAAGCTGTTCGAGTGGCTTGAGAGTTATGCTGGCACAGCCTATAGGCTACAATGTGAACTTATTATCTGATAAACTAAATACCGTAGCGAAGCACAGGTATCTGGATGTTAGGTTTATATATTTTATAAACCTGTCTAATTTGGTTCACCTAATTAATAAAATACTTTTGGCAAGTTAAGTAGAAGTTGATTTAGTAGTTTGGAAGATATGTCACATACTCAATGATTTTAAGTATAAAATGTTTCGGGTAGCAGTTTGGTTTTATTTGATTGATTCGATAGGTTTTTTGTTTGGCCAAGTGTTTGATGGCTTTTGTTCGAATCGATAGGACAAGTTTAGTTTTGAGGGGTGATTAGTTATTGGCTGATTTAATAAGTTCAATTAGGTTTACTGAGTGGTTGGTGGTTTTTGGTTGATTCGATTGAGCAAATAAGATTTGGCTGAGTGGTTTTGTTTATCTATAATATAAAATCTAAATTAATAAATTGAAAATCTGAAATTTTATAGACACCGTAGCGATGCACGGGTAAACGGCTAGTCAGCAAGAATTCTTATTACTAATTTAATAAATTAAAATTTGAAAACCAAGTAAAAATAATGAATTAATATACTTTTTTAAATTTGAAACCTTATCTGATTAATAATTTGTACCTATTAGCTAACTATTTATTTTGTATAAATTATTTCCAACTAAAATAAAGTACTATATTCTATATTATATGTCAAAGTGCTAACTATCTTTTTTTTACTAGATGGACAAAATGCTGACTCTCAACCATAAAAAAGTTAAGCTATAAGACAAAAAATTCTGGTGGCAATAAGAATTGAAACATACCATCTAGTACTAAAAAAATAAGACTTGAAACATAATATAACAAAATTATAAAAATCATGGTATTTATATTTTCATATTCATATAAATCACCTTAAAAATATTTTTCTTTAGAAATACTAAATTTACTCATATGATACTTTACTATAGTTTATATAATTACTTCTTCTTTAAGCTTTCTTGGCATCAGTTCATATGGACCTGAACAGTTACTTTCTCTGATTTTTTATTAGACTGAGGAACACTTGTACCAATAAAAATACCTTTAAAATTTTCATTAACTAAAGTGTTCACTTTATCAGTTTATTTGCTTACTATATAACTTATTTATGACACTATTCTTTCAGTTAAAACTATTTAATCCAAAGATATCAATGTAACGCATAGACACAATACTCAACAAAGCTTTAAGTTATATTTTTAAAATGGCTTTAAGACAAAAAGATATAGTGCATACTATATTATTAATACAGATGTTGCTTTTCATAGTTATGCAGCACTGTTATCCTTTAATGATAACCATACTAGCTGATCCAAGAATTTATTAAGCCTTAGAGAAAATGAACTTCTTCTATACTATCTAATAATTTTTTAGATTTAACCCTAGATGCATTTACCTTATTAGCTTTCAATTTCATGCTGTACTTTTAGTACAAGTGTGACCAACCCAATAGAGGAGCGGCCAAATGCTATAAATTGCAAGCATGCCAAATAAACTGAAAATGAAAAATTGCAATACATCACCATGGTGGCAAGCCTAAGTGGCAAAATTGGATGTAGTAAGTGGGGTTGGGATTTTCCATCCAATAATAATCTGAGGACATGCGTAAGGGTGTAAAAATGGGAGTGGGGCATTAGCTAAATGAGGCAGAAGGTAGAAAAAGGTCATTTTATCATTTTCAAGGCACATAAGGTGTGCATCACCTTAACATACTAATCAAGGGGAACTTGGTATATTTAATTACTTCAAGCATACAGAAAATGATTCTAGGGCTAGTCTGGTTTGTGTTAGTAGTGGTTGAATGATTCCAATTTGGCAGCATCAGCACATTTTGAGGCCCTCAACAAATGTGAGCTCTAATAACTAAATTTAAGCCAAATTTGGATTTTTTTATAAAGAATACAAAAAATGACCACTCAATCAAGCCAAAACTTACTGATTTCAATGCAATTGATGCCTGCTTCCTTGCTTAGGGGTGATGGTGCGTCACCATCTGGCATCTTTTGGCCACCACCAAAGTATGCCTGAGCGGGCTCTGCTAACTCTTCCAACACTAACAGGCGTTATGTCCCCCCTCAGGACTTGGCCCACCACCTTGCAAGCTCCCAGTTGGTGCTTCAGAGCCTTTTGGTGCTCCCATAGAGCAATTTGCGTTTCAGCCTCCAGGTTGAATATGGGAATCTTTTCCCATATGTGAGCACAGCCATCATTGAGATGGCCACAGCAGTTTTCAAACCTGCTGGTTTCATTGGCTTTCACCCCCTTAAGGGTACTTTGATCTCAGCTTCCATTTGGAAGCTGATGCAGCAGCAGCATCTCAGCTGTAAATTGTTTTCAAAAAATTACAATTCTCACCATTTTCACATCGCTTCCAGATGAGGCCACTTTAGTGGTCCAGTTTGCTGTTTTTGCCCTCCCTCCTCTCCTCCAAATGCATCTGACACAAGCTCATGGAGGGTTGGGCCATTTATTATGAAGATCCCATGTTGCAGTTTGTGGTTCCCAATAGGGCGGATTGGTTGGCAGGTCCTCACACCTTTGAAACAATATGCCCATTTCATCACAATTCTCACCTCATGATTCACCTCACACTGTGATCAGATCCGCCACTGATCACCCATTTTGGGCACATGTCAAAAATAGCTGTGCCATTTTCCCCTTATGCTTTGAACTTGACCACTTGAAGCGCATGTGCTCCATGGTTTCCACTTCCACCACTCAGCACTTGGACGTTGGGCATGCGGCCATTTTGTCCCAATTTTTCAAATGGGGCTCAATCCACTTGCCCTCAATCTTGGGGAAATTTGGCGCTGCTCCAAAAGTAGCAGCCAATCAAAAACAAAATTTTAAAAATTTTAATACAAATTTGACTAGATTACAGAATCCTGAGTCAATGGCTGAACCAGTTTAGCTAAGCTGCCATGGTCAACAGCATATGGCCAATCAGCTCCTGCCACAGCCCCAATTCTGGTGGCTGTCCCAGTGCTGGCTAAATCCAATCCATTTGAGGCTCTCAAATGGATTGATGAGGATGAATAGATGTACCATGTAAAACCAGATTTTGCTTTATAATAGTACTTTGTTGATCCTCCTGAGTTGCGTTTCCACCATTTTCATCCAAAAAAGAGTTTTCCAAATTACAAAAATATTAATAAACTCACAGTTGAGGCTGCAGCTGCCCCTGCCAACACCCTACTTCACCAGCAACTTCATGGGGCAATAGAGCTTTTGTTGAGGGTAATCTTATCCCCAATTTTTTTTCCAAGATTTTGAGAGAGATGCAGCTTTTCTTTACCATAAGCATCAAATTTGTTTACAGGTAATTAGATTGATTCAACCAATTACAACTTATCTTAATTGTGCTGTCCAATCAGGGGATGACAAAGCGACTGAATCCACTGAACTCACACACCTATGCAGCAGCGATGAAGGGGAACAGCATGGGCCAGAAGGCCCAGCTGCTCAACTTTAACCGCAGTGCAAAAAAGGGACCATATGTCCCAAACAGTGACTATCTCAAGATGGTCCAAGATTTTCACTAAACTGGCAACATCAGCCACGCATTTCCCAAGTCCTCTCATGAATTTGGTGTGCACATTAACTTTGGCGTTGAGGAACCTCTATGATATGAAGCAGTATGTCAGGCTATCCCAGAACGCTTCCCAGAAGCTGTAAGCTTGACTGAAAAACTCACAATGGGAACCTTAAATCTTGGCTTTGCTACTGCTGAGACCGCAGATGCAGCCATAGATGCCCCATTTGTAGTCATCTACACTAAGCTGAGAGTAGGCAAGGAGCCTGAACAAATCACAGCTAATATCCCAAAATACACGCACCTGTTTTTAATATGATAAAAACTTGTTTGTAGTACTAGAAGGACTCCCAATCACTGAAAAGCGGAAATATCTGAAGGCAACGCTAACAAGCGGTCTGAGCGCATATGGAGAACTAGTCTATTTTGAAATGGAGAAAAACCGCCTCCTGCCCCACCTGGATACAGACAAGGCTGTAGCAATGATACGCCCAAGAATGGATGCTGATGGTAACATCAATACAATACCACGCAAAGCGTACATCTTGGACCCAAAGGGGAATCAGTCTCATCCTTTATCAGTTTGCCCAGAAAGAGACTACCCATATGCATGAGCTGCAACAAAGTAGAGCATAAAAACAATGCCTTTCTGGCTACATGGGAGGGAAGAAAGTTTATTGAGTGTGAAGAAAGTCTGAAGGATATAGATCAGGGGGACGCATTAACAGCCCACCTCTGGGGATTACAGGCTAACTATGAGGTGGTCCAACCAGTCTCTCTAGAGCAACGTAAAGAAGCAAAGAAGGCCAGAAAGCCAGCGGAGAAGGCCAAGCAGAAGAAGCAGAAGGAGGAGAAGAAAGCATCAGCTCAGAAGGAAGCAGCCAAGAGCAACATTGAGCAACAACAAGAGCACCTCTCTAGTATGACCGCCCCTAGGACAGCTAAGCAGCCGCAAGATTATGCGCAATGGGCATTCCAATCAGAAAGGGATAACGCACACTTCCTACCTGTACACAATGGAGCCCAACCCATTCAAGTACCAGTTAACAAACCTATTTCACAAGCCAACAGTTTCTCAACCATCAACGGGATGGAGGACAACAGTGCTCATTGCATGGAGAACCCAAATCAGAACTCTGGGCCACCAGAATGGCAATCAAGTACACCACCAGCCCAAACCATTTATGAGGGTCCTATAACTAGGTCTAAACACAAGCAAGCTCCCGCAGCTGCACAGGATCAATTTGGCCTTATGCAGTCATAGCAGGCGTGCTGGACTCGCTAATGATTGGGACTATCAACATAGCAGGACTCTCATCCAATAAGTCCTAGGATAAGAAACGAGGGCTCCTGCTAAACCCACCAGTGGATGTGCTTGCCTTGCAGGAGAGCAAGTGCACCACTGGAAAGGAGGAAGAGTGGTCCAGGCTCTTTCTCCCTTCCCAAACATTCTGGACCAGTTTTTAGGATTTGTAGTCAAAGCAACAGCTGCCATCACAATCACCAACAACCACTTTCATTTGGAAGGAAGGTTTCTAGTTCTGGCCTTCAAATTGGGGAACCAATTATATCAGGCCGCTTCAGTATATGCCACTGTTGAAGCGGACAAAAGGGAAGAGCTTTTGAGCAACCTAATTGACTTGAACCTTCCAGAAGAAACGATTTACCTAGGGGACTTCAATTGCTGGCTGAACGGAACTATTAACAGATGGCCAAATGTCACAACACCGCCAATAGGATCGAATCAATTACAGCAATTAATGACATCAAAAGGTCTTCTAGATGACAAACCAATCTCAAAATCATAATTTCCAAATCTGACATGGTAAAATATTGTAGGCAATCAACTAATCAGCGCCACTAGACTGGATTGGACACTCATACCCATGTCATTGGAATCACTAGTTGAAGATTTTGCAACAATTGATCTACATCTATCAGACCACAGAATGGTGAAAATTAGTATCCAATCAAAGGAAGAACCACAAAAAACCAACGTTGATAAAGGATGCTGCCAGAGAACATGAATCTGGTCCAAGTAGAAGATCAGACAAAGAGACATGTAGATGAACTAGCCAAATGCACTGACTCTGATACTTATGGAAACAGTGACAAAGGTTAAAAAAGAAATTTCTATCCGCCCCAGCCCATGCAGCATCCCGTCACACAAGGAAGGAAACAGCAGAACTTTCCAAAGCTCAGAGAACATTAAACCATCTGGAAAGATACCCACCCCATAGCGGCTACTCACCACATTGGGCTAGAGATTAAGTGAAACAGACACTAATTGTCAAGAAACACAAACAACTCTAAATGCACACGGAGGCCCTCCAAGAAGGGGCCAGATGGGCTGTTCAGGGGACCAACCATTCAAGTTTTTCTATCAAACTTACAAAATGAGGTCAAAAAATGCCAGTTTTACTGAACTCCAAACATGCAAAGGCCAAACCACTAGCAACCCACAAGAAGTAGCATCCATCACCCACTCCTACTACTCAGAACTGTATAATTCAGCCCCAACAGAGGAAGCTGCTAAGAACTGTAACAGATCATGAGGTACCTGATCTGTACATTGGTTCAAATCAAGTGGAGTTCAATCCAAATATGGCCCTAATTTAATGGGCATCGAACTTGGTAAGTTCAGAACTGGGTAAAATTGCCATCCCAAACCCAAATCGCATCCATGGAATGATGATGGGCTTATGTGAGGCGTGGGTGGTGATCCAGTGGGATGGCAAATCTTCGCTAATGATGTGGTGGTTGAGGTTCAGAAGAGTTTATTAAAAAACTTATTCCATAGTAGCAGAGCACTATTTAGAGGAGGAAGTCGCAGCCCTGAAGGGCAGTTGCATCTTTTATGAGGAAAATGAAATTCAAATAAAGAATATTAGTTGCTTGGAAAAACTTTAATTTTATTTAAAAAATTATAAGTGGATCAGATTAAAACTATGAGCACAACCTGTGAGCTCAGTGTGGTGTTGGCATCATTCTTGGCCCTTTCCTGGTCCCAGACTCTGCTGTTGATGTGCAGCATTGTGGGAACAGTGGTTTGAGAATACATGGCAATGAAGAGACATAGCAGTCGAGTTTGGGGATGGGCCTCTGCTGGCCTGTACCTAGTATGGTCAGTAACTTGGCTCTTACTGCCCAATTCATTTGTTGAGTATTGGCGTAAACCGGCCGTTACATTAGATGTAACTCAAATACTTTTCTGTCAGTCTTGTGGGGCCCTAAGAAGAGGTGGTGGCCACAGGAGGGGAGGAATGGTACCGCCATGTGTTAATGGAGGTGATAGTGAGCTTCTCACTCATGTTTGTAATAAGAGAGATGATTTGAGTGTGTGTTTTAAGACCCATTAAGATGGAGGAACGCCAGGGGGGACCTACATCCCCAAAAGATCGGGCTGCTTTGCCCATGGAAGCTTTAGAGAAGATTCACCAAGTAGTGTCGCAGATTCGTTTTCAGGCACAGTTGTCTCAAGTAATGGGTGGGGAGACCCCTTTCTCATTTCAGATCATGCAAATTGTGGAGGCACTACCCCCAGAACTTTCCAGGTGGGTGAAAGAGTTGGTTGAGGAGCAAGGTCGCCTTTCCAGATCCATGGATGAGTGTGAGGACTGGATTGATTGGGAAGCCTGTCTGAATGAGGTGCAGGATGAGGCGTGGTTGGCTTTGTTGACAGTATGTCAGGGCCAAGGATCAGTGGAAGAATATGGGCAGGTTTTCCATCCATTAGCAAAAGCAGCGAGAATCTCGGATTTGCAATTTATTGCAAATTTTCAGACAAGGGCTGCAATTGGACATGTTGGATGCCCATGGTGGCTGCTAAAGTTCAGGGTTTTTTGGTGGAGGAAATTGCTTTAGCGGTGCAAGTGGAGAAACAATTGGCTTTGGCGCATAACTGGCAAGAGGATTTGTTGTCCCAGGAAGGGTCCAGTCGCCCATTTAGCCAGCAGAGGATGAGGAGGTTGGTGGGGTTCTCCCCAGAACTTCAGGAATATCCATGGGGGATTCCACCAGGAAAGTGGAGATGAATTGGGGAGAACAGGCCAGGGACCCAAGCAGAGCCATAGTCCCCGCCCTACCTTACCTGAAAATTTGCAATCCAAGGATGCTTCTAACATTAAACCTTCTTCTTCATTTTAACCTAGATTATTTATTCTGGTGGAGTTATACTCACATGGTCACGCAGAGAAGGTGCTGGCCCTGGTGGATACAGGGGCTGAGAAAAATTATGTGGAGTTCACCTTAGTGGAACGTTTGAAGTTGGAGATGAGAAGGGGTCCTGAGATAGTGTTCACCAATGTGTCAAGAAGAGCCCCATCATGGGTTCTGGAGCCCCTAATTGTCATTTGGCAGAACCCTTTTTAGTTGAAGGAGGGTTTCTGTGCAATCTGGAATCTAGCCCATCCCATGGTGCTGAGGATGCAATGGTAGCATTGCTTTCAGCCACAGATTAATAAGGTGCATAAGTTGATGTAAAGTTTTTACTTTGGTGGTTGTTATTGGCAAGCAACCCAGTAACCTTATCACTTCACAGGTTCAGTTTCCTCGTGCACTTTGTTGCACTGTATATGTCATGGTTCCAATATGAATGGACAATAAGCCCTAAGTCAATATGGCGAAAATAATGGAATCCGCTGGAATTAAACTGGTAATGGTAATTTA
>JAKSZP010012591.1:0-33039 GCA_022478985.1 Massospora cicadina
GCACAGCCCTTCAGCCTGTCTCAGGACATATTTGCTTTGTTCATGGTTTTCCCTCTACCACCTTCCCTCCATGCCATAGTGGTTGCAATCACTATGTGGACTATCCATACGATTGTCTTGGATGCTATCTCAGGCTCCACTCCCACCCTCCAGGAAGCTCTACGCTGGTTCCTGTCTCACCTAGTGGACCACTTTCAAGCGTGGATGTTTGGGTACCTCCCATGCCATTGCCACCAGTTGGTCTCATCCTGGTTCATGGTTTGGTTCATAGTTTCAGACCCCTTCCTACATATGTGCTCAATAGTGGCGCATGCCGCTGCACACGTTACCCCCCTCCCTTCTCTTGGCGTTCCCACTGGCAACAGGAGATAGCGTCTGCTTCTCTGGGGTGCCATCCTCTCGCTTAAGTTATTTTGTTGTTTAGTGTCTTATTGGAAGTGTCCATCTCCTGGTCGGCCTTCCTCAAACAAAATTTAATAAAAATTTAAAAATACAAAATGGGTTTGCCAGCTGGTGGGGCCGGTGCTGGTTAATTTTCAAGTTTGCTAAAAACAAACCAAAATTATCCTCTGACTATAATCAAAAATCTTATTCTTTCCCTGTTACTTTAAAATTATCTTCTATGGTGGGCTTCCCTAACTTGGCCTCCCTCCTGGCAGCCTACAGATTTCCTTCTGGGCCTGAGCACTACCCCTGTCTGCAGATTTGATAGAGACAACCAATTGGGGTATCAAGCCTTCCACACCATGCAGACTACCCTCCTTCCTGAAGTTTAAATTCTCTTTGTTGACACTTCCAAAGGCATATAACCACTGATGCCTGAGACGTTTAGACCTCCCAGCCCTTTTTTACCACCTGGGGCTGTCCAATCTAGACCTGAAGTTTCCCTTGCAACTACTTTATGTATGTTTGTGGGGGCCGTTATTTTGTTTTTGAATGTTTATTTCCCTCACCTTTCATCTAAATCATCAATTAATAGAGTTATTTAAATGGCTGTTCCTGGAATTCTAGATGTTTTTTGGTTCATTAAGAACCCAAGTCTGCAGCCCAGTTTAACTTTTATTATCCATTTTGCTAATAATTAATTTTTAAATACAAGATTTTATTTAAAATATACTTTTGTTTAAGCATTTGATATGGTTTACAGCAATAATGCATGAAAAGAATGTTTATAAAGTGCTATACACACTTCTTAGGTGATATAAGATATAAATTATAGTACAGTTACTTCATCTATAAAAGAATTATTTAAAACAAGTCTGTAAGATTAATTTTTGATTCATCTGAGATAACAAATCTACCTAAGCTTAGAACTGATTATTATATTTGATATTGGCATAAGTTATATCTAAACATCAAAGATAATAAAGACCAACTCTAACAGTTTATCTACATACCAATTAGGTTTTAAAGTACAAGAGACAGAGTATTACTAGTTAAGATAGTTCAAAGTTTATATAGACTATATACTCTCAGTAAAAACCCTAACAACTTTTTTTGCATACTTAGAACAAGTTTAAATTTCTAATTTATATTTGTTAGCTATTTATTTGATGTAATCTGGGTAGATAATTTAAAAATAATATGCATAATTTTCTTTGTATTTATGCTACTGCTCTATATGTAAAGAAAATTTAGATTTTATTTGGGGAAGGCCAACCATGGGACAGACACTTTCAATGAATTACAACTATAAAGCACTGAGAAAATAACGAGGGACACCCCAGAGGAGCCATAGCTACCTCCTGTTGCCAGCGGGACTGCCAGTGGAAGGAAGAGGGGGAGTGACAGGGGAGGCCTGGGCCAAAACTGAACACAAATGAAAGAAAGGATCTGATAAGAGGAACCAGATGGGGAACCAGGATGACACCAACTTGCGTTGGCAGGATGTCAGATGGTCCTACAACAAAGCTTGAAAGTGATCCATTAGGTGCTAATGGAAGCGATGCACAGCTTCACATAGGGTTGGGGCAGTGCCAGAGAGTGCATTATGGACAATGGTGTGGATCATCCATAGCGATATTGCAACAATTAAGGCGCGGAGCAATGGGTGGATAGGGGAGTACATGGAAAAGGCGAAGACATTTTTAGACAGGCTGAAATACTGCTCCCTCTTCTGGAAAAAGAGGCGCATAAAAACCTGCCAAATTGCCTTTAAAGGTGACAATTCTCCAAGCAATGGATTAGAGATCTGCATTGACCACATACAATGCATAAAGTTTGAGAGTCATTGGACCTCTCAGCCATGCAGTACACTTTTCTCAGGAATCTCCACACATGGGCGCAAATTTGGGGTTGTAAAAGAGGATGGTGAGTGTAACGCCAAATGACCTTCTGGGTCTCCAAAGAGTACAAGATATCGAGCTTGTCAAGGTAGTCCACACAGGCAATGAGGCGGGGACGTTGGGGTACCGGGTTGTTTGAAACAACTTGCCCATAAACTTCTTGTTTGAAATGGGGAGTAGGGCGACCCCTCTGGGCGGTGTGCCCACTGTTGCTAATTCTCCACTCAGTGCTCCACATGGAGAGGAGAATTTGTTTGAAATGGGGCAACGTCCCATGTGGGCCTGGCAGTAGAGGAATGCGAGGCAAGATAGCTTAGCAGAGAATGGGGCTGGGTAGGTTTGCTGAGGCCCAGGGCACGGGAAAAATTGGAGTGGGCCACATGTGACCAGTGTTGGGCTGGAAGTGTGAGGATGGTGACTGTAGCTATCCAGGTTCCAGATATCTTGGCAGCATGGGCCTTGAAGTTGAGCAGGACAATACCTCCACTATGGCGAGGGCCAAACATGCTATCCAGGCGCACTGGCGGTGGGCGTCCTAACCAAAGTCACCCTTGTAGGAGAGCTTATAAAGAGGTGAAGAAAGAGGGGTAAAAGTCGATAGCATGGGTCACAAACCAAACTTTGGACAGGAGCATAGAGTTGGCAAGCACAACCTGGCCTAAGAGGGTAGTCTTGTGGGTCTGGGGGAAGCGATGCACTTTGTGACATTGTCCATAATATGGTGCTCCATCACCGATGAGGCATACCCTCCCTCTTCCAGACACACTCCCAAATGGTGTATCAGACCAGCAATGGGCCTTAGCATGAAAGGGAACACAAGCGGGCAGTATGGGGTGGGAGAGGCAAGCGAATCTAAGATCTAGCTGCTGAAGCAGTTATGAAACTGGATGCTGGTGACCAGCAGGCTTGGTACCAGATAAAGAAAATGATTTCAGTTTTGGAGGCGTTAAGTGCGGCATTACTGACCAAAGAGTAATCCTGTATAGTAGCCTCAAGCGTGCGTGAATCTTGGTTGTTAGACACCCCAACCACACAATCGTCAGCAAATGCCAAAATCTTAACTGGTGCTTGGCCTTGCACATGGACACCAGCAAGGCGTGCATTCACATTGTTTAAAGGTGGGTCGAGGCTGAAGTTGTAAAATAGTGGTCTTAAAGGGTACCCTTGGCGGAGACCCCTTTGAGGATAGGCCACATCAGTGAGGAAGCCAGGGCCACGCACAGCCATTGTGGCAGATTTCATAAGCAACATCTTTAAATTAATGAACTGATGGGGTAAGTGGAACTTATGGAGGCAGGCTTTGAGATACTCCAGGTTGACCCTATCATAAGCCTTCTGCTGGTCTAAGAAAACAAGTGCTCCAGTAGCCGTGGATTGGCAGACGTTGGCTACAGTGTGTATGATGTCCTATATAGACCGCTTTGAAATGAAACTGAATTGTTAGATGAGATGATATCAGAGGTAATTTTCCTAGACGGTTGGCCATAATTTTAGTAAATAATTTAATATCTGTATTAGTAAATGATATGGGGTGCCAGTTGGCCAAGTCCAGCTTATCCACTTTTTATACAGAGCTATAATGTACTCCACCTGTCCCCCAAGAAGAAGGTGCATTTCTAACATGCACTGGTTCATTAAGGCTAGCAACAAAAAGTAGAAACAATTAAAATATCTCTTTTAGAACTCATATGGAATTCCATCTGGACCTGGGCATTTCCTTGTGGTGCACCGCAAATGGCATACCAGATTTTGTCCTGAGTAATTAAGTTCATTAATTCTTGGTAACAGGAAATGGTGCAGATATGTGCACCATCGAGAAATACTTCAATTTTGGCTGGTTTGATTGAATCAGATTGATACAATTTGGAGTAATAGTTTCAAACCTTGACTGTCACTTTGGCTGGAGTTTCCACAATGGAGTGGTCCAGCCACCTCACCTGAGTGCAGGCTAAGCTCAGTTGTGGTGTGAAGAATTTTCTGAAAATATATGTGGAGCACATGTTGCATTCCATAATGTTTTTTACTTGAATTGAATACAAATGCAATGTTTGTGTTGTCTTACCAGTGCGTTGAGATGAGAAGACACTTCTGACCACTTACAACCCCAAGCTGGCTGTAGCCTGCAGCATGGACATTAGACTCCAGGTGGTTCACTTCTGCAAGCATGCGCTCAATGACTTCTGAGGAAGCCTGTGTTTGATGCAATGAGAGGTGGCATGCCTGATGGATGGTGTTTGCTTTGAAGACTAACCAATTAGAAAGTGGGTATGCACAGAATGATGTGGAAAACTCTGGTGCTGAAGTTTTAGTGTCCACCCATGAGGAAAACCTGGGCGACGTGATCTCAGCTGAACAAAGTTTGCACCACTTTGGCACCTGTGTCACTGGGCTTGACAAAGAGAAGGAAATTGAAACCAACATGTGGTCAGAGAAATCAATTTTTGTCATTGTAAAGTGTGCAATCTGGGACTGAACGTTCAACGGGGAAAAATAAGGTCAATGCGGGACATAGACATTAGCTAACCATTGTGCACATTGGAATGGTTCATGTTGAGGAGCAGAGGTGCATTTTTGGGGAGGGTATTAAGCAGTATCAAAGTGGCTTTTAGAATTCTAGGTTTGAGATGCCTCTATGGGGGGGTAGGCGTTGAAGGCAAGTGGTTAGTGGCTGGGTTGGCCCAGCAGTTCAGGTCGCCCACCACAAATAAATCAAGAGGAAGTGAGAGGGAAGTAACGGCTGAGAGGAATTCTGGAGAGCCCAAACACAGGTTGGGGCATATATATTAACAATAGCGTGCACTCCATTGTCCAATGAAAAGGAAACCACAAGAATACATCCATCAAGGTATGAATTTTTAGAAATAAATGTAAAACAATGGGTTACATGTATAAGCACCCCACAGTGCAGTGACCAAAAGAAAGGGAGGGAAGGAGTATGGTTGCCCATGTTTCCTTGGGACCGTGTGGACAGTGGGTTTCCTGAATATCCAGGATGTCCACAGGTAAATTAGTTCTTAAAAAACTCAGTTTTTAGTCCAGGATGGAGAGGCCTTGAGTCCAGCAATTTTCAACGTCCCTATTGTGAAGGCTCCCCCTTTGCACCTTAAGTGCTATGGGAAGGGCTCCCTTACTCCATCCTTTGCCGCTTTCTCAGCAGCAGTAGTTTTGGGCCACATATTTGGTGCTTCATATGAGTTATTGAGATAATTCTTCACATTGGGAAGAGAAGTAGGTTTTTTGGCATTTGATGTTTTGTTTTAATCTTTCAAATTGATGTACTCCTGCAGTGCATCATTGGAGGTTGACAAAAAGTTGGGAGAAAAGTGGGTGGCAGAATAAGTTTTGATTGAGGCTTGATAATTTTTCTTGGGTAAATATGACTCATCCATTGAGTCCTCAGGTTGGTTGGCTCAATATGATTGGTGGGGGGATTTGCAAGCCACTTTAGCAGCATATGACTTGATGTCAGTCTGGGTCTGGGCAGGTGGGATTATGGACATGGCCATAGCCACTGCCTTGGCCACTACTTTGTGGGCCTTCTTGGCCTTTTTTTGTTCCTGTGGGGACCCAAGTTTCAACTGAATATAACACCCCTGTGCACCTGTTGGGATATTTGCCCATATTCCCAGCTGACTAGATTACCAGGGGTTTCTAGGGGATAATTCCATATAGCAAAGTGAATTGGTTATCAGTTGGCCCAGATTTTGGGGTAACAAGGTTCAGGGAATTTTGGGTAATTCGCTTGGGTTAGATCCATTAAAGATTGATCTGGGTGATGCTTAAGATCTAATTGGGCAAAGTTGCTGACAAATTAGGGGCATCTGATAGTTGATCAATGATAACTACCAAGTGTACCAATTGGTATTGGTCAGTTTTTATCACTGACTGATTGGTAATTTAGGTATTAAGTTGCGAGGTAATTGATGCCACCTGCAACTAGCAAATCAATCATTTGGTTCATGACCCGCCTTAATGGGTAACAAGTTTTATTACCTAAGCAGGTCGCTTGCCAAATATGGTTGGTTTGCTGGGATCAAGACAAAAACATTAAGGACACTTTTTTGACTCTTTCCATTTTAGGTCTCAAGGATGTCCAATGACGGTATCCTAGCCAGGATGGGGAAGACCATTGCTGATGAGACAATGATGGGTAATTCAATGGCAACAGCTGCCGCTTCATTGATGAGGTGCAACCAATGGTTGGATGCCAAATTTACACTATGAATTCCCCTAAGAATTCACTTAATAAATTTACTTTTTACCTGATAATACTTTTACCAGTAAATAGTATAGCACAAAATACTTTTTACCAGAGACTACTTTACAGGACACTTTAACATTCTATTCTTTATAAGGAAAATTATTGCTATTTGTTTTAATTGGGAGATAATTTAGGATTAAGAGTAAAGATCTGAGCGTGGATCTAGAGAAGAAAAGCTGAATTGGGGATTGCTGCTGACTGTGTGTCACAAGAGAGAAGCTGTAAACAAGGATCTGAGTGTGGATCAAATTAGGTGGTACAATGGAATAAATCCCTATTGATGACATCCTAAGTATTTCAAGGGGAAATACTGGTCAAGAATTGGACTTACTACTAGTACTTTATTCAACTACAGATAATAGTCTCCATACTATTACCAAAAAGACATATTATCATCAGACAATGCAGAGAATTGCACAACACTGAATCTGTGCAGTTAACTTAGGGTTTATCAGTCAAGAATAATCAGAAACCCTATAATTATACCAATTGGTTTTACTACAGGGGTGTAGTTGATAAGAAGATACTAGGCCATGATGTCATATAAAAGTGAAATCAGAAAATTTTGGCTGGAGTTGGCAACTGTCAGCCATAACACCCTGAATTTGGTGGATCATCGAGAATTTACTGCTTTGGAGGAGAAAGTCACCAAGATCGAGGAAGGGGTCAAGAATGTCACTAGTTTCAAAAATGAGTTACTTGGAAAAGTAATTTCATTGAAGATAAAGAAGGAGATTTAGTTCAAGAAGTCTTACTTTTGATAATGGAGCGTGAAGTGGATCACATTTAACTAAGAGCAATAAGCGCAGATATAGAGCAGCTGATTAAGCAAGTTGAAGAGTTGAAGACTCACAAATGCGAATGAGAGACATATGTGGTGACTGACGCCAAAGAAATAACCCCACAGACTCCGGTGGGAAAGATTAAAACCCCAAGAAACATGCCACCAGCTTTCACAGCTATTTTGGAGATAAGTCCCGAAATTACTCCTCAAGTGAGCTGAGTAGCCAAACTAAGAGGGGTGGCTAGAAGAACCTTGTAAAATATAAAGTGACACTGAAATTTCCTACTTTCTATTGGGATAACACCCCTGCATTTTTAAATTATTTGATATTACAAGTTTAGATACGGCAATTGTCAAAAGGCTTTGATGGTGATGAATTGCCTGGATACTGATTGCCAGAACCTAGTGTTGCCCCATCTAGAGGGGGACAGCTGGTCATATTCAGAGTCCAAGGCGTCCATTATAAAGGAATTTGGAAGCCCCATGTGCATGTCAAAGCGCAAGTAAGAATTTATGGGCATTCAATTCCATAAGGATGAATCCTTAGCAAGTTTCGCTGATCATTTCTACTAAGAATTGCATATTTTGGTTGGATAAAAAGTGTTGGATGACTTCGATTACCAGATTGCACTACAAGCAGCCCTTTGACCCTATTGCAATTTACATCAAATGATGTCTTCCATGTTCATGATAAAGACTACCACCTCTTAGATAGTGGATCATTTGAAAATATTTGGAGTTACCTTCAATGCTCAAAATAGAAGATTCAAATTGAATCCAGTACAAAATTAAAATCCTACAAAGGGGACCAAAGGAACTAAGGAGTTAAATAATCAAACTGTGCTGGAAAATAAGCCTGAAGAGTTTAGTTGGCTTAATAAGAAGGAAAAAGTATGCTACCAGTATGGAGAAAAAGGACATTTCTCTGTGCACTGCAAGAAACCTAAAGATCAGATTAACTTGGTCCAAGTGAAAGAGTATAAACCTGCACAGGAGTCAGATAAAAGAGACCATAGCCAAGATGGGGAACATTCTAGAGCTTCAGAAAAACCTGTTTTTCCCAATATCATGCACAATGAAATTGACATCAGTGATCTGTTCATGGATGAAGATGCGCAGGATCAGTTATAGCAAGTAGTCAATTTGTATGTGAATGTGGTAACAAGATCTGAAGCAAAGTGAATCAACCCCAAGATAATTAAGGAAGTTGCTTGACCATATGCATGACAACTGGTGGACAAGATTTGAGCTGCAGATAATTCAGAAGAATTGACCAAAGTCAGATTAGATGAGGCAAACCTGTCGATTTTTAGCGTGATCAAGGAATCATTCCATGATTTATTGGCACAAATAATTCACACCCTTGATTCAGCTGATAATGCCGCTATACACTCAGTGAATACTATTTTACAATACTCCAAGTGTAAATATATATGTATACTAGTGAATTGTGTATGGGTGAGGGTGATTGTTGACAGTGGAGCACCCATTAATATTGTTTCAACCAAACTGGTGAAGGGGATGAAGATCTCGCCCAATTTAGAACACATGAAAGAATATGGGACAGCCAGGCCAAATACCACCATCTCATGTGAGGCATATAGCACTCTCCCACTTCAATTTGCTTCCTTGGTGGTATCCGCTCCAGCAATAGTTTTGGCCAACCAAAACTATAATATCCTGATCAGGATGGAGTTTCTGTGAAAATATGGAGTTAAATGTAACTTTGAGGATAATATGTTGACCATATTGGGTCAGAAGTTATCATTGGTTTATCAGAAGGATGGGGAAGCTCTACTGAGTAGGAGAAATAATTTCATCAACCTGATCTACAATAATGGCATTATCCCAATTCAATACCAACTAGTTGGCCAAATGCGACGAGAAATGCTGACAGAAATCCTAGAAAATTGGGGAATTCCGCTGAGGATCAAGAATGAGAGAACCATATCACCGGTATCACAGATGATGGTTGATAGGGGGTGACATTAGAGATACCAGAGCTGCTGTATGTGGAAGTAGGAAGCCCCTGAAAGAAGTCCAGAGTAGAGCCTTGTGTGGCTCCTGGAATAATTATTATGGGCATGTAGAAATTCAGGTTCTTTTGGCAAATTTAATTGAAAACCAATTGAAGATTGAGAAGAATCAAATCATCACGGTTTTTCACCTAATCCTGATGGCTAAATTAAGGAAATTTCAAGATTTTGGGACCCTTGATGAAATGGGATTACCAGCAGGGGTAACCAAGAGTATCAATCTATTGGTTGATTGAGAACAACTCGCCAATCTGTTGGACAGACAACAGGAGGAGGTGCTCAAATTATTTGATAAGTATCAGTAAGTATTCTCCCAGGACAACCACAAACTAGATGTGTGAGAGATGTGATCCACAAGGTCAATACTGGGGAAAATTTGCTGATCAGGATGAGACCAATTTGATGGTCAAAGGCGGCTGAAGTGGTAATAGAGGAAGAAATCAGCAAACTAGTGAAGCATGGGCTTCTAGTTCCATCATCAAGTCCCTAGGCAAGCCCTATCCTTATTGTAAAGAAGAATGATAGCTCTAATCAGATGTTGATTGATTATCAGAAGCTGAACAAGATTATAGAGAAGTATTTGTACTCACTACCAAGGATCAATGGTGTGCTATATCAATTAGGAGAAGCAAAGTCTTTCTCCACAATATATCTAATATTGGGATATTTGCAAATTAATTTTCCAAGAGAAGATCAAGAGAAATGCATGATTATCATTGCGCAGGGGCTTTATCAACTGACAAGGATGTCCCATGGTCTGTGCAATGCGCCTGCAACATTTCAGAGGGCCATGGATGCCATACTAAATGCTTTGAAGTTGTCATGCATCCTGATGTACTTGGACTATATAAATGTGTTCAATAGGACGTTTAATGCCCATTTGCACCACTTGGAGGAAGTGTTCAAGAGACTATTTGCGGCCAATCTGAAGACTAAACTGAGGAAGTGCCACTTCTTCAAGAAAGAGTTAGAATATCTGAGATTCATAATTAACTTTAGTGGACTGCAGCTGCAAGCCCAGAAGATTGAAGCCATAGAGTGAATGGCTGTGATGAAGAGTGTATGAGATATCCAACTATTCCTTGGAATAGTCAGATACTATAGAAGATTCATTTAGAATTTTGTAAGAATTGCTGAGCCCCTCTTCCATTTGTTAAAAGATCTGAAAAAAGGATTCGTTTGGAGTGAAGAAGCCCAGAGATCCATTTATGAATTATGTCAGTATTTAATAAATTCTCTGATTTCGAAAAATCCAAATTTTGATCAAGAATTTATAATACAAACTGATGCTTCATTGATGGCGATCAGCACCATATTGAGCCAAGTAGATGAACTTGGGGACGAACATCCAGTGGTGTATGTGAGCCAGACACTCTCAGCTGCTAAGAGGAATTACACTGTGACTGAGTGTGAATGCCTTGCGGTCATTTACGCCTGTAAAAAGTTTTGGGTGTATATACCTGGAACGCACTTCAAAGTGGTGATGGACCACTCCTCGTTGCACTAGCTACACAATTTAATAGAACTGGAAGAATTATTGGCCCAATGAGCACTAAAGTTACAGGCTTGGTATTATGAGATAGTCCACTTTGATGGAGCTTCTCATCAGAATGAGGATGGCTTATCACAGTTACCAATGGTCCAGGTGGTATACCAACAGGAGGATGAGCTATTCCAGAGAATTGTTGACAGGGAAAGCTAGAATGAGCCTCAAGAAATCCAAGGTACACTTCAAAAATCGATGGAAAACACCAAGACCATGGATGGACAAGTTTTCAAGATGATCAATGGGAAGCAATTACTAATCCCAAAGCTGTCAGAACGAGCGCTATTATTCAAGCCACTCATAAGGTTGTTGGGCACAGAGGCCTAGGGAAGATGAACAATTATATTTGCCAGTATTACACTGAGATTCCATAAACTAAGATGTTGCAGAATATCTGGCTTTCTGTTTGGAGTGCCAGTTGCACAAGCTTCATAAGAATATGACAGGTTTAATGAATGGTCCGCCCTGGATTTTCTTGGAAAACAGTGTCCATTGACGTGATGGGACCACTAACTAAGCACATGCGTCAGGTATACCATAATTGCAATCGACCATCTAATGAGATGGGTTGAGACAAAGGCCCTGGCAAAAGTAGATGCTACCAGCACTGCAAAGCTTATCCTAGATCAAGTAGTCTACTGACATGGATGCCCACAGGTCCTGCCAAGTGACAATGGAACAAATTCAACGTCTCATGTAATCCCACAATTAAATAAGATAATGGGGATCTGAGGAGTCATGTCTGTACCATACCAGCTGGAGATTAACAGACTGGTAGAATGAGTCAATGGGATGTTAGCCACGATGGAGAGGAAGCTGGTCGCAGGAAGAACTTCCACATGGGGAACATACCTTAATTTGGTGACAATTGCCTAAAATTTAAGTCATCATACGGCAATGGGAAAAACGTCATTTGAGTTGCTATATGGAAGTAAGTCCGCGTTGCCACCAATTTTATATTCAGTGGTGTAACCAACATCAAGGATGGGTGCCAAGCAGTACCTGAACCAATTGACAATTATACTGATTGAAATGCAATCACAAGCATTTGATACAACTTTGAAGAAAAGGATTTGAGCAAAAACAATGGATGATAAGAACTGACTGGCCTTGTCAGAATATTGGATAGGTGAAAAAGTTGCCTATTGCGATACACAAAGTTTTGAGAGAAGAAACAAGTTGGATGCATTGTGATTGGGTCTGTTTGAGATCATTGCTGAGATGGCAACAGATGCCTACTCCATCTAGAACCTCTTGGATGGAAGGATAGTAAATCAAGTCCATGCTAAGTATTTAAAGCAATGGATTGATGAAAAACAATGAGAAAAGAGTTTCCAAAGGCCCAATGAACCATTAAGTTGGCTATGTCCTAGTGGTTTGGTTAATTCTGAAAAAAAGATCGCTGAACCAAACTAGATGGTTAAGTCTTTCAGTAAGACCTCTGAACCATAGAAAACTGGTAGATCTAAGTATACCTAGGAACCAATTTGGGGAAAAAAATAAAAAGATTGATCACTGAACTAAAAAAGGTCAAGTCCCACGGAAAAAAAGAAGAAAAAAAAATAAAAGATTGATAAAGATTTTGAAAAAGATGATTAAAAACGCATAGAAAAAATATATTATTATGATTTTTATTATTTTATTGGTTATCCTTGACTTGGGGATGATTCTGCCTATGTCACCTCTTGGGGGAGGGAGGATGGATTGCAGTAGGAGTAAACAACCCATTAAATCTATGTGAGATTGGATGCTAGCAAGGGCTAGACCTACTTGTAACCAAGTTCATTGAGTGGATGCTTATCACTGCGAAAAAGTAACTAGGGGAAGAGAAATGGAAATGTCAGAACATGCCAAATGTGACACCCTGGATCAGGGAGGAAAGCACCAGAGCAAGAAGAGGCAGTAAGCAGATAACCCCAAGTAATCCTGATATAGCACCGGAGCTGGAAGATTGGTCTTGAGCGCTTGCTGATGGGCTTTGTCAAGAACACTGGACATATGGCCAGCATCAAGCAAGGGATACTAGGCAGGGGTTGCCAAATCATGCCCCTTATTAAAGCCATCAGTGGAGGATACTGATGGGATGCACAAGAAATGAGATAGTCATGCAAGGAGCGAATGTCATCCTGCAGATGACAACTATGAGCTTTTTGAAAGCAAAAGCAGAATGAGCAATAAAAGTCAGGAGAGGCTGGAAGCTTCATGGCCCAACTTCAAAAGATTTGGCCAAAAAATCGAAGAGCATAGGCTGCAACGTCTTGATCTAGGCTGTTTTTGAGATTGGAGGAGTTCAGAGCTATAGACAAAGCCTCAGTTACTTGGGCCCTTAATTCTTCATAGGTGAGTTCAAAATTGTTTGCTGTTACTGATGGCTAGTTTGGTAACCAAAACAGATAGATTGTAATACTGACCAAGTCATAAAAGGAATTCCAGAAGCAAGTCTGATCTGGCAAAGAATGAATGATCAAGAGCGGAGGGCATTGCTTTGGAAGTTTAGATGATGATTGTAGGAGAATCTGTGAAAGGAGCCAAATCCAGAAGAGTTTCAAAATCGAAATCAGAAAAAATGCCTAAGAAAGGATTGGTTTTGAATCATTCAAGACAATCATTAACCTGATTTCGTTGGGGTTGGATACCATTTCTGATAATTTTACAGAAGGACTGGCCACAGGTACTTGACTGGGAGTATGAGTTCTGGTAGGATCATAGAAGAGGTTCTGGTGTGCAGATCAACTCATCAGCTGAAAGAGCCAAAGGTCTTTATCAGACATGCTATTAAGCAGTTGTTGGTTTGAAGATTTTGAATTTGACATATGAGCATGATGAGAGGGGGATGTCAGATTTATATATAGTCAACTTTATGCACTTTGGAATCAATTAAGCTCTAATTTTGGAGAAATTATTCTCAAAATTAATGGGATAGGCTCTACAGAGAATAATTAAGAATGATATGAGCCAAGAGGTTATTAAGAGAAAATAACAAGGGCAAATATAAATGAGCATTCTTAATTGCACCACAAAACAAACATTGATGGCAAGAATCTACTGTCAAGGATGAGGAGTAAATAGGAAATTGAGGACGTTGGACCAAGAATTCTGAATACGACAGGGGTTATATGCCCTGATGGGGGAACCAGATCCCAGGATTAATATCATCACAATTAAATCAATTATCCTGGCACAACAGAAGGTCATGGGACCGCACTTTGAGTTGGTGGTAGCAAGGAGGAAGAGGAAGAGAGTTGCATGCCAAAGGTTGTCCCAAGCATCGTTGTGTACTGATTGACTGTACTTCACTTGAACAAAAGAAGTATTTGACTGAGTGTCCAAAGTGGCGTTCTCCTATCCTGATCCTTTTCTCGCTGGAAATTGAGGCAAGAGGGGGGATGTGTTAGTATTTTGCCCATATTCCCAGCTGACTAGATTACCAGGGTTGCTAGGGGATAATTCCCTATAGTGAAGTGAATTGGATATTATTTGACCCTGATTTCAGGGTAACAGTGTTTATGGGTTTTTAGGTAATTCAATTGGGTCAGATCAATTGGGGATCAATCCTGGTGAATGCTTAAGATCTAGTTGGGCATAGTTGCTGATGAAATATGTCAAGACTGGGCTCCCAAGGTCCAGTCCGCCATCAGCCCTACATCTCCCACCCCCATATGTGGCCATATCAACTCCAATTGGTCATGTCCAAATGGATGGCCTTGCCAGGCACACTGTGCCAAGGTGCAGTGCACCAGCCTCTGTCACCTTGGACCCTGGGCAGAGGTCCCTCCCAAAACCTCTTTCCACTCACAGGGTCAACGGGCTGGGGTGCGGCTAACTGGCCTCTGTCACCTCAGGCCATTCTGGCTCTGAACTAGCCAGGGCAAGACCTCCCCAAAAGGAGATTGGCGCATCCACCCCCTTTCCCTGAAGTGCTACCTTCTGCTGGCCAAACAACTCGCATTAAATAAATTAAATTTAAATAAACAAATTAGCAAAAAGCGGCCTTTATTGGAAGAGGTGAACTCAAAGTTGGAATAGAATTCCAAAGTGAGGGCCCATCAGGGCTTGAACTCGCTTTGAAATACTTCCAAAAAAGGCTAGAAGAATTGTGGGTAAGGAGGGGCGCAAAAGCCTCCAGAATTGATGGTAACCAGGCAACTTGGCAGAGAAATGGAGGGGAACCTCAGATTGAACAACCATTAAAACAAACTGATTTATTTAAATTTATTCTGTTATTGACTCAAATAGGAAAATCCTACTTGGAAAAACAGAATTACAACTATTGACACACACAAATCTAATAATTCCTAACCTTATGGGATTATGTGCAATTGCAATTGTTACACTACCCTTTCCTAAAAAAGAAAATACTGGCGGACTTGGACCTGAACTGGCAAGACAGGCATGCAGCAACCAATGACTTTTTCAACAGGGGACCTTTTTTGTGAGCATCTTGAGGTATTGACCAAAATCCAGAGCCCAGGATCAAATCAACGGGTTCTCTGGAGGTCTACTGGTGGGCACAAGAGGCCATCAACTGCCAGCAGTACGACCTACCCCCCAAGCTCCTCATCCCCTTCATTGGAAGGCCCCACAAACCAATGAAAGGGACCAATGGCATGTGGCAATGCTTGGGACATCAAACGCGGCCATCTTGCAGGCTGCCGGAAGCACAGCCCGCCAAGGTAAGGTGACTTTGGAATTATGTCAAGACTGGGCTCTCAAGGCCCAGTCCGCCACCAACCCTACACCACTAACCCCCATATGTGGCCATATCAACTCTGATTGGTCCTGTCCAAATGGATGGCCTTGCCGGGCACACTGTGCCAAGGTGCGGTGCACCAGCCTCTGTCACCTCAGACCCCAGGCAGAGGTCCCTCCCAAAACCTCTTTCCACTCACGGGGTCAATGGGCTGAGGTGCGGCTAACTGGCCTCTGTCACCTCAGGCCATTCTGGCTCTGAACTAGCCAGGGCAAGACCTCCCCAAAAGGAGCTTGGCGCATCCACCCCCTTTTTCTGAAGCACCACCATCTGCTAGCCAAACAACTCGCATTAAATAAATTAAATTTAAATAGATGAATTAGCAAAAAGCAGCCTTTATTGGAAGAGGTGAACTCAAGGTTGAAATAGAATTCCAAAGTGAGGGCCCATCAGGGCTTGAACTCGCTTTAAAATACTTCCAAAAAAGGCTAGAAGAATTGTGGGTAATGAGGGGCTCAAAAGCCTCCATAATTAATGGCAACCAGGCAACTCAGCGGAGAAATGGAGGGGAACCTCAGAATGAACAACCAATCAAATGAACTGATTTATTTAAACTTATTCTGTTATTGACCTGAATAGGAAAATCCTACTCAGAAAAATGGAATGCCAACTATTGACACACACGAATCTCATAATTCCCAACCTTATGGGATTCATGTACAATTGCAATCATTACAAAATAGGGGCATCTGATTGATGATTAACTATCAGGTGTACCAATTGGGATTTGTCAGGTTTCATCACAAACTGATTGGGAATTTAAGGATCAAGTTGCAAGGCGAGTGATGTCACCTACAACTAGTGAATCAATCAGTTGGTTTGTGACCCGCCTTAATAGGTAACAAGTTTCATTACCTAAGCAGGCCACTTACCAAATATGTTTGGTTTGCTAAGATCAAGAGGAAATGGTAAGGACACGTTTTCTGACTCTTTCCATTTTAGGTCTCAAGGATGTCCAATGATGGTATCCTAGCCAGGATGGGGAAGACCATTGCTGATGAGACAATGATGGGTAAATCAATGACAATGGCTGCCATTTAATTGATGAGATTCCAACCAATGGTTATGCACCAAATTTACATTATGAATTCCCCTAAGAATTCACTTAATAAATATACTTTCTACCAAATGATACTTTTATCAGTAAATAGTATAGTACAAAATACTTTTTACCAGAGACCACCTTACAGGACACTTTAACATTCTATTCTTTATAAGGAAAATTATTGCTACTTGTTTTAATTGGGAGATAATTTAGGATTAAGAGTAAAGATCTGAGCGTGGATCTAGAGAAGAAAAGCTGAATTGGGGATTGCTGCTGACTGTGTGTCACAAGAGAGAAGCTGTAAACAAGGATCTGAGTGTGGATCAAATTAGGTGGTACAATGGAATAAATCCCTATTGATGACATCCTAAGTATTTCAAGGGAAAATACTGGTCAAGAATTGGACTTACTACTAGTACTTTATTCAACTACAGATAATAGTCTCCATACTATTATCAAAAATATATATTATCATCAGACAATGCAGAGAATTGCATAACACTGAACCTGTGCAGTTAATTAATTTAGGGGCTATCAGCTGATAAAATAGAAACTCTATAAATTTTAATAGCACTCCAAGGGAATGAAGCATTGGTGTCAATGGCTGGTTTATAATGGGATTCAGCACTTTCCATTGCATCAGGGAAGATTTTATTCTGTTCAATACCCTCTCTGGAGAGGTGGGTGTGGGTCTTGTAATCAAAAGCACAATAGAAGGTGCAGATAGGAGGTGCATTGTCTATCATAATGTAGAATGGGCAGGTTTCTTGCCCTTCAATATTGAGCACTGCAGTGTGTGGTATTTGGGTCAAATCTTTTGATATGACTGTAGATGGGGTAATTACTGCAATTGCTTTGCTGTCCTAAGCTCTAGTATAGGCAAGAAGCACTGCATTTTGAAAGAGTATAATTCTCTGTAGCTTTTTAATGCATCTGAGAGGTAACTCTCAAGTACTTTGCACTTTATTGTTGTGAGGAGAAAGTCAAACATAACCAAATTTTAGTTAGGCTTAATCCATTGAGTGTGCTTTGTTTTGATCACCCATTGACCATCTGGGAGATCTACCACTACATGCACCTGTGAAGCATCATCTGCTGCTTGTTTAGTTTTAAACCTATGGTCTAGCCAACCCCAGGTCATAGAATGAGGTGCTATGTACATGACAAACAAAAAGTGTTTGTGTACATTGGCACAGAACTTTTCCCATAGTGCTGTTGAATTAATGTCCAAAAAACTTAAAGTCTGTGCTCCACTGATGACAGAGGCTGGGAATAGGAAGTTTGATCTATTGGTTGCATTTGGTTTGCCAAGCTAAAATCTCTGTCAAGATACTCACCATCACTTCCTTTGTTTTATCCTGGCCACCTGTGTCACTGGGCATTTCCAAACTTTGGACAGTGTGAAGACCAATCCTGTGCCCTTAAATTTACTAGCCCAACTACTACCCAACATTGGGTGCATATTAATCTCCTTGAAGAGATTATCAAACTTACCTAGTCTTGAATTGAATCAGTTGCATTTTTGATTGCAACAAGAAAAAAAGTCTCTATATGTAAAGGTAAAAGCAACTTCCAAAAACACTTATAAAGTCTCAAACAATAATTACATAAAAGTTGTCTCAAGGGTCTATACTAAAATTTTTAAATTAATATTAAAACAATTGAATTTTTATAAGTTAAAAATGCTTTATTTATATAATCTAAAGTATAAACTAAATAATAATTAACTATAGGATAAGAATTTAAAGGGTGGTTAGCATGGCAGGGTAATTTCTGTTTCTACTCTAGTGCAGGTTTTGTTCAGCACAAGTTCAAAACCTATTCTGACTAAAAAAATCTCAGTGTGGTATATTTGTCCCAAGGTTGACCACCTCGCTTACTTTCTTATAGATTAAGCATTTACTATTAAGTTGTTGTGACATAAGCTTTAATAATTCTAAATCTGATGAGCGTTGAGGTATATAAATATTAAACGTGCGCTTAGATACTTGGTTACTAAATATCTAAGTATATAGTAAAAAATAACTTACGACCAAAGCTCTTAGCTTTGTATAAAAACTTGTGGTAATAACATCAACACTACAAGCGAACCGATCTTTATAAACTCAGTTTGTACGCCTTGAATTTTTAGGTTATAAAAAAGATTTATAAATTTGGAATGGTTAGTGATAAAACTCTGAGATAAATTAACAGTGTTAATTAGGCTCTATTATCTAAGCTTGATTATAAATTAACGATACCACCTCTGAAGGGCTAAATTGCAAAATCAATAGCCATTTAAATTAGATATAGCTAGTGAAGCTTGAAAACTTTCAGTTGTTATGATTAGAATATTTAAGGTTATGTTAGTAAATGACAATAACTTTGAAACTATTTTTGCTTCGACTGCTATAACAATTAAATTCTCAGTTGTATAAACAAACCCTAAAGCATTAGATAATATCGCGTGAAAAATCCAAGCATGTAGGCATAACAGATGTATATCTCATTTTATACCAAAAGATAATTAGTTTTTAGTTTCGTGTAGTTTGATCTAAAAAACCTTATACCTAGAATATTTATAATTCTTTGTAGACCCGATAAAACTGTGAGCACAAAAAAGCAAGTCCTAAAAATATGGCATGTTACTAGGTTAAACTATTATCACTGTTGTTCAATAAAAATAATCTAATAATAATCAAAGATTCTTTTACTTTTGTTGGTGAAAATGCAGTTTTCAAGCAATTTATTTTTTATTTTATAAAAGATATTATGCCAAAGAGGAGCATACACTACAAAGCATCACGCCATTTAAGGTTAAAAGTACAAGCAAAGATGCCAGTAAGGCAAACAAAGCATGCATAGTATTGATTTAAATGGAAGCAAGCGCAAGAGAGGATGCTACAGTACCGGCCAAGACAGCATATCCCGATGTATAAACCCCTTTGAGAGTGAGTGCTGAGCCAGTATCCCAAACCTAAAATATAAGAATTTAAACAGGTTCAAAAAGCCTAATAAGGTGATTAGGAACTTACGAGATGACGGATTCCATTAAAATTATGGAACATAAAAGGAAAAGCAATCATGAATTTAGCTGCTCTTTTTATATAATTTGGAACAGTTCTTAAATACTCTACAACTTTAGCACTCTTGAGATCAAAAATGGGAAAGGCTATCGCAACACCATAGAAGACTAAAATATAAAAAAAGAAAAGATGCATTAGATCACATGGTTGCAGTGACTTTGTAAAAATATAGCTACCTAAACCAAGACCAACTCCAGTAACACGATGAAAAATAGAAAGAACAGAGGTAAGTTGAAGCTCATAAATGTAAAAGGGTGAACGAGGACGTTTACATTTGACCTCGTTTATTTTCTTGAGCTGTGCAGCTAATGGTGTTCTAGTCGACCTAAAAAGTAAGAACAAAAACGAGGTATATACCCAGTAGTTGAAAAAAGCTTAGACGACGCAAGGTTGTGAGAGAAAATGCCTAGATAAATTGAGTATAAATAAAAAAATAAATTTATTTTATGAAAAAATTAATATGGAAAATGTGTGTTCAGCTCACCTTGATTTAAAGCCCTGAAAGTTTGGGCGCTACGCAGGATTTTAAGGGCGCTACAACTCATTGTTGTATAATAAAAGAAACAGAAAATTATCTAGTACTAAAAAAAAGAAACAGAAAATTGATAGATTTGAAAGATGAGATAAAGATAATCTACAGTATGACGTTAACCAGCTAAAAATTGTGGCAGATTATCAATTGAATTGCTTGCACTATAAGAGTCTGCCAAACTCGGTGCAGTTTACGAAAACCGAACCACAATTACTTAAGGCCATCCAAATCCTTAGGCTTGGAGGCAAACCCTCACCTTTGTTAGCTTAGTTTGGTTTTTGTCTAGGGGAGTTGCTTATTTTTTGTCGTTTAGCTCAAAATTGCAGCTTTTGCTCACTTTCTTTAGCGCTTTTATTGTTTGTTAAGCGTAAAAGTAACTTATTGATTCGATTTGGTATTAAATTTATTAAAGTCAATTAGGCAAATAAATTTACTTTTATGCCTAAAATTAGGGTTCAACCAGGTAAATCAAGCAAAGTAATCTGCACCAATAAAAGGTAAGTTGATACTCTATTTAGTTCGACCTTGATTTTTGGCGAGTCTGACCGCTCCTGCACCGAAGCTAATAAATTAAATACTTAGATGTACCTCAAATCGCGTTCCGTGAAATACTGGCGAACCTCGAATTTCATGACAGCAAAAAATGATTTTGCAGCTAAGCGAATAGCAGCCAATAAAATTGAAGCATATATGAGGTGTATTTGAGTGAGCTGAATTATGAAAGTACTAGCCGCTTTACCCGTGCTTCGCTACGGTGTCTATAAAATTAAAGATTTTCAATTTATTAATTTAGATTTTATATTATAGATAAACAAAACCAGCCAAATCCAATTGCTCAATCGAATCAACCAAAACCACCAACCACTCAGCTAAATCTAACTGAACTTATCAAATCAACCAATAACTAATCACCCCACAAAGCTAATCTATGTCCTATCGATTCGAACAAAAACCATTAGCCACTCGGCCAAACAAATAAACTTATCGAATCAATCAAATAACACCAAACTATTATACGAAACATCTCTATACTTAAACTTATTGAGTATGTGACATATCTTCCAAAACTAAATCAACTTCTACTTAACTTGCCAAAAGTATTTTATTAATTAGGTGAACCAAATTAGGCAGGTTTTTAAATTATATAAACCTAACATCCAGATACTTGTGGTTCGCTACGGTATTTAGTTTATCAGATGATGATAAGCTCACAATGTAGCCTATAGGCTATGCCAGCACTACTCTCGAGCCACTCAGACTAACAGCTCCACTGTTGCTCTCGGCTGGTGAGTTGATTATCCTAACTACTTAATCTACTTAAACTCTAATACTGATTTTTGTTGAGTTTCAGGTGAGCAATTTGGTGAATTATTAGATAATTTTTGCCAATTCTCACCCACTCACCCTAATAGATTGAACCTATCAGACTCGAAGGTTTATGATGTCAGTCAGTCAGTCATTCAGTCAATGAATGAGTGAGTGAATGTGTTTTATTAAGTAGATGCATTTGAGAATGAACTTAACTCTGTTTAATTCCAATCAAATAGCCTTCACTATATAAAGTCCAATGACACGATACACTAAATATAAAAAGACGCACCTTGAAGCTTCACAATTCAAGTTTCAACCCATTAATAAAGAAAGTAAAGACGGCTCCAAAGATGTATATAAACCACATACTAAAAAGCAGCGGAATATTGACTTATCTCGAGACAGTAAGTATTGTTTTGCTATTTTTAAGAACCCAGATAAAAAGGATCAAAAAGTATTAATGGAGATTTAAACAAACGCTCCGTAAAGGTAACCAATATAATCCATTTAAATCTAATTTCAATAGGTCTGCTTTGCTTGCCGCAAGCCAGGGCATTTAGTCGAACATTGTCCTAACACTACTGACGACACCAGCCAGTTTAAGGATGATCAACTAACTGCACTTACAACTGGGATATGTTATCACTGTGAATCATTCCAACATAGTTCTAAAGACTGCTCATCCCAATAGAAAAAGTAATCAGCTAATATGGTTTGTTCTGAAATTTAGAGCATCCCTTCAAATTTGCCACTTGCTTCCATTGTCAGTCGCAAGGTCACTTGGCAGGTCAGTGCCCTACTAATGAACGTGGCCTGTATCCTAATGGAGGCGGTTGTAAGTTCTGCGGCTCCACCAAGCATCTGGTTAAAGACTGCAAACCAGCGCAAATGCAAGGTATCATAATACCTGCTCTTTTTCTAATAATCAGATAAAGAACCTATTGTCTTGGGTATCATGAATATGGATCAGGGCGGTGACGATGACGACGTTTTTTATGCACTTCACAATATTCAAAAGCTTAAGACCCAACCCAAAAACTGGACGACTCCAAAGTCAAGAAACCCAAAGTTATCAGTTTTTAAAGCTATAGATATTGGTATTTTTTATATTGTAAATATAGTTCTGTTTAGTTTAAGCACTTTCAAAAGTCTGTTTTAAAATATTGTGCTATGTCATTCGTATATTTATGATACTTTCTTATAAAACAGGCTAGTATGCTTGATACTAAAACGAAACTTATGATACAAATCTGAATATCATATTGTATTTTTCCTTGAGCGCGTCTTCTTAGGTCTCGCTTTCTTAATCTAAATCAAACTATCGGCACATTTTTCAAGCTTTGTTAAAGATTTTGCTATTGATGACAGTTCTTGCTTAAACTCATTATACTCAAAAAACCTCTACAAAGTTTCCTGATGGTAAGGCTATGCGTATACTATTAATATAGCTTTTGGCAGCCAGTTTTATAGTCAATCTTAGTCTTCTAAGCTTTGATCTAAGCAACTATACGCGCTGTTATCCTTAAGTGCTAGCCCATTTTTCGTGCATGGTTAATTGTTTTTCATTCATCAGATTGGACTGTACTGAATAAAAATACTTTATTAAATCCTACCATGACCAAATTGATAGGATAAAGTTGTATGAACTGAATATATTTAACGCTAGTTTTTACCTGCGGCGTCGCCCACATCATCCCTTTCTTTTATTTAGTAACAAAATAGCTGTTGCTCCTTTGTTTATCAAATTAACCATTATTTTCTGTGCAGCTCAGTTTCTAATTAAAGCTTTAGACCTTGTGGTATTGCTTATTTATTATCATGGGCATTAAAAGTAAGATTCTCTGAATTATTTATGGCCAAAATCGTTATAAGAATATATCTAGCAAAAGTATAAAATGCTTTATAGTTAAGAATTTTGATTAAAGGATAAAAATCATTATAAAATTATCAGAAAATATTCAAGGTGGGTCAAGCTTGGGACTAATACCACATCACTTACTAAAAAATTAAGGGAAGTTTTATGGAGGGAGATAAAGATCTAAGTAAGCCTCCTTATGCTCCAGCATCATAGTAAGTTCTATGGCCCATATTACTTATGGACTTGGATCAAGTTTTGGTGCATAACTCCATAGGGCCATAGTATCTCCTAGTAAGGTTCCCTTGGGTGTTGACCCTACTAGGCAACTTTATAAGACCTGTGCACTACCGTTGTCATCATTTAAATTTATTCAAGGTATACTGATCAAGGGATGGACATTACTGATACTCATTGAGCAAAAAGAACCAAACAAATGGAAAAAACCAAAACAAAACCTCCAACCAAGCGGGTAGCAAAATACCACTAACCCACCATGGCAGAGGGGAGGGGGGTCAGGCAGCTCTTTTACAGGCTTATTGTGCAAGATAGAATCATAATAAGTAGTAGCAGACAAAAGCAGAGAGCCAGGGTGTTAGGGCATCAGCATGGTTGGGTGGATGTGGCTGAAATTTTAGTTATTTTCCTCAAGATTGGCCTGGAAGTCAGCCTCAGCTAATTCTGCAACATAATGTTCATCTTGAAGGTGGGCATCTTGGAGTTGGGCAAACTGGTTATATCTTGCTGGGTGATTTTAGCAGTTGGGTTGAATGCTGCTAGTTTTGCAACATGCAAGACAGCATCTATGGCATCTTAGGTCAATTTGGTGACTTCTTCTCATGCTAATTTGGGGGAATCAGGGGGAAATCAATTGTGCTCAGCCCTTAATGCAATTGAGCAACTGATTGGGGCACTGCTTTGTGGAGGTGGTGGCAATGAGGTGAGGCCACCACTGCTAAGGTGAGCTGGTGGTCATTTTGGTAGGGGATGGCATTGGGTTTAGGAGCAAAGCATCTGGGTGAGAAGGTTTTGTCAAAATCAGAATTATAAAATTCAGCCATTCATAATCATTCAGGATGAGACTTTCACCAGTTTTCTCAATAGTGGCAATTTTACCTGATTTATCAGCCTTGTCCAAAAGATTTCAAGGATTCTGGTTCACGAGAATAGTGGATGCAGAATTTAGGTGAGTGGTAGTGGTGAATGGGTGGGTGCTTGGGTATAAATGGCGGTCCAAGCCTGAATCTAATTGGCTGGGTTGAATTTGGGTGGGTGAATGTGGACAGAGGTTTTGGTGGGGGCCAATTTACCACACTGGCCCTGTAAGCTAGTGTGGGGGTGAGAGGGGAAACAAAACACCCTATTCAGATGCCTCTGACAAGTGTTCAGAAGCCACAACAGAGGAAGTGGCATGATGGCAGGATTATTTAGAATGATCAAACATAAAACAGAGAGGACAAATTTGGTGAACATTATCAACACAAACCTAAAAGAAATAGTATGGCGCTGCTGTGATACAAGCATGGGGGGCTTGTTGGGCTATGGTGTAGTGGTGTGAAATTATGATGTCAGTAGCATGAGGGGCAGCAAGGCACTCTGCACAAGAGAGAACAGTGAAGACAAAGTTGGGTTGAGTGCCATAAGCTATAAGCCCTACCATCAACTGTTCATACAAAATTTGGGGTGGGAGATGGGAAGGGAGGGATGCAAATGATACCACCAATGTGGTGTCAGAAGGGAGGCGAGTATGGGTAGTAGAAATGGGAGTGTTTTTGTAAATTAAGAGGGTCAAAGCCACTGCTGCAGCCTCCTCTTCCAACTGGAAGCCTGTGCCAAAATAGCTCTTAAAAGGGTGGAAATCAATAAATACAGCTGGTGCAAAGGCAGCAGCAGCTAGTTTGATTATTGCTTTGTCAGCTTACAGGAATAATTGCCCATAGTCAACATGGAGAAAAAAATCAAATATTAGATGTGGAAGGGCGATAGGATAGGGGTGAAAAGAGTGGATGTGCGCAAGGTGGAGTGTTAAGTATCATGGGGGGACAAATCAGCTGGAAGAGGTTGGCAGCTATTTGAGCCTGTCCAAACTTGTTTGCCCACAAGGTGGAAAATTTTAGGTGATGGTGCACTGATGCTCCACACTGAAGCATCAAGTGGCAGGTCTAAGGACATCTGTTGGAAAATGGATGTGATAAGAGGTGGTATTTTATTTAACTGAGGTAAGCCGACCAGGGGACAGACATTACCAAATATATGTGAAACTAAGAGAATAACTAACAAATATTAAATTAGGCACCCCAGGGTACTCAAGTTACCCCTGTTGCCAGCGGGACTGCCAGGTATGGGGGGGTTGGTGCACTACTCTGGGGGGTTTCCCCTGCTATGGAGCAGGTGTAAAGGAAAGGGTCTGTGTGGAGGAACCAGAGTGAGAACCATGATTCTATGAGCGCTTTTTGTCTTGGTCTCATATATCCATAGAGCCAGGCTTGGAAGTGCTCTATTAAGTGGACATGGAATCTGTTAATAATCCCATGAATGGTTGGGACCATGCCCTTGAACGCATCTAATGCAATTGTGTGTATTGTCCACATTGCAATGGGTATTATTAGGGAGCGAAGGGTAGATGGGATTGGTGACTTGATCTGGAGCGCAAAGATACCTTTTGATATCAAGAATTCCTGTTCGTTTTGAATCTTGAGCAGGCGTGCGACTTCCTGCCATATAGCTTTGGTTGGGGGGCATGTTTCTAGGCGGCGATGTAGAGATCCCTCCCCTCCACATACTGCACATGTTTTGTGGAGGGAGTTGGAATGGTCCGCCATTCTATAGGTCCTTCTCAGACAGCGCCAGGCGTTTGCTCTTATCCTTGGCTGTAGGAGTGGGTGGTGAGTCATTTTCCACATTGCCTTCTGTGTGGTTAAATCATAGGGAATGTCCAACATATCTAGGTATTCTATCCTAGCTATGCTTGGGGTTGTTGCGAGCATATCCCTCTGGGGGTGGTTTTCTGGGTTTCTTAATTTGAATTGGGGGCTGGGTCGTCCCCTTCCCTGTATAGTACCCATGTTCTCTATGGTCCATCCCATACGGCGGATAGTCTGGAGGATATGTTTGAAATGAGGGAAGGTTCCATGCGGACCTGTTGCAGTAGGGTGCTTGACAAGGTATGAAAGTAGTCTGGGTGGGACTATGTGGGTTGGTTCAATTTGAGTGCCTGTGCAAAGTTAGTCCTTGCTGCTCTGGACCAATGTTGTTGTGGGAGGTCTGGAGCAAGGATTTCCTTTATCCAGGTACCTAAGATGTGATTGGCATGGCTCTCAAAATCTATTAGTCCCATGCCTCCGCTTGAGCGTGGACCAAATAGTGTTTCCATCTGTATAGGAAGGTGAGAGCCAGGCTACAGCCAGCCCTGGATAAGCGCGCGAATTGAGGTTATAAAGGTAGGTGAGAAGGCTATTGCATGGGCCTGGTACCACAGTATTGGGAGGATGAGCGAGTTAGCAACTGTAACTCGTCCTGTTAGTCCTGGGGTTCTTCCCTTGAGGGAGGCGACGCGTTTGGATACACGTTGTAACAGGTTACTTTCCATTGTCTCATTAGCATTTCCCCCTGATTCTAGCCAGATTCCAAGGTGTCAGACAGGAGTGGTGGTGGGAGGTGTTGCAAAGGGTAAAATAGTTGGGTTTTTTCTTCGAGTGTTGGTGAGAGGTTCTGATGTTGTGGCCCAATTGTTTGTGTATTTGCCCAAGATAATGATTTCTGTCTTCCTTTTGTTGAGCGATGCATTGCTCACCTTGGAGTATTCCTCTAGAGAGTGTTCCAGCTGTTGGGCATATTCATTGATTGCTATACCTGCTATGCAGTCATCTGCAAAGGCCAGTATCTTGACTGTTGGTTGTCCTTGTGCGGTTATCCCCATGAGACGTGAGTCAGTTACTCATAGGAGTGGGTCAAAGCTGAAATTTGTATAGCAGTGGGCTGAGGGGATCCCCTTGTTTGAGCCCTCTGTGTGGTTTGATATTGTTTGTTAGGAATCCAGGGCCGCATACAGCCATGGTTGCAGATTCTGTGAGGAGCATCGCCCATTTTATGAAACTTGGTGGGAGTTGAAGGCATGTAGACATTCTTTTAGGTATGGCCAGCTAACACGGTCATACGCCTTTTCCTGATCCAAGAAGACCAGGGCACCAGTTGCTTTGGATTGACATACATTGGCGATGGAGTGTATGTTGTTCCAGACTGAGCGCCCTGGTATAAACCAAAACTGGTTGGGTGACAGGACGTTAGAGGCTATTGCGCCTAATCTAGCTGCTAGAAATTTTGTTAGAATTTTTGTGTCAGTGTTGGAGAGTGCAATTGGGCGCCAGTTGGCCAGGTCCAACTTGTCACCCTTTTTATACAAGGTTATAATGTAGGATTCATGGCCTCCTGGTAATAGGCGTGTTTCCAACAAACTCTGGTTCATTGACGCCAATAGGAGGGGGGCGATTTGTTGAAAATATTTTTTGTAAAATTTGTAGGGTATCCCATCAGGCCCTGAGCATTTCCTACGTGGTGCACCGCGAATTGTTTCCCAAAGCTCCTCCCATATGATAAGGGATAGTATATTGTAATTTGGTGGTGTACTTTGTATCTTGGCAGTTTGAATAAATTCTTTAATTTTTTGTGGATCTGTTGGCATATCATGATATAATTTGGTGTAATAGCGGTGTACTTCCGCCTTGACCTCCTCAGGGTCAGTTGCCATGGTGCCATTGGTCTTGCGGACCTGTGTGCATGTGGGCTGGTTTCTGCAGGAGTGGAATTGGTGGAAAAAGTATGTCAAACAGGTTTTGCCTTCCTTTATGAACTTACCTTTGTTTGGTACTTTGATTCTGTGTTGGTGTTCAAAGATGAGATTGTTAAGTCGGGCTGAAATTTCTGCCCATTTGCATCCCCAAATAGGGGCTATATCCAGATCTCAGAGTATTTATTTCCAGGTGGTCTAGTTCTGCCAAGGTACGCTTGATTGTGGCTGTGTCCGCGGTGTACTTGCATGATGCAATATGTTGAGTTTTGTTGATTAAATCTTTCTTGAAATTTTCTATGTTCCAATGGGATCTGAAGTGAATGGGGCTGTGAATTCTGGGTTTGTAGCCTTGTTTTCAACCCAGTCAGATATCTCGGGCAATTTTATATTTTCTGGGTGAAGCTTTCTTCAAGGCGACACCTGTGTGTGGGATTGGGTTGGTGCTAACTGCACCGTAACTAATTGGTGATCATAAAAATTGATTTTTTTGTTGTAAATTTGGAGATTCTTGAGTGGTGGGATTGTGGGATGAGGTTGTGGTCAATATGACTCATCAATATGAGCAGTCCCTCGCGTATGTTGGGTCTTGTCATGTGGGGAAGGATTGGTGAATTGGGGGAAAGAGCATCCTGTAAGCCAAGAGATGCCTTCATTGTGCGATATTCAATATGTCCAGGTGGGTATCCCCTGGGATTAGGCCATTGATCTGTATTGGGGTTATCCCAGCAGTTGAAATCGCCTAACATGATGATATCTGGTGGGAGGGTGAGAGTAGAAATTTTTTCAAATTTTTTTTCTCAGTTGCAGTGCACAGTGCATAGATACATGCCAACGAAATTATTTCATCTTGGCATGTGATTGTTGTAACCAGGACTTGACCGTGCAAGTGTGATGATGAATTTGTAATTTTAAATTTTTTGTTGTTTTGGACTATCACCCCACAGTGAGATGTCCATACTGATTGTGATGGTGTGACCCTGGTTGACCAGGATTCTTCTTCCCCTTGTAGGCAGTGGGTTTCTTGGATGGCCAAGATGTCTACAAGAGGTTTTCGCAGGAATGCCAGCTTTTTGGCTTGGGATGTATGAGCCCTGGCTCCCGCGATGTTTAATGTCCCTATTGACACTGAGGTGCCCATGGCGCCTCAGGAGCGGTTGGGAGGACCCTCTGGTCCTATCCCACCGCAGCTCATTTTGGCCATGCTCCACATCTTTACTCCAACTGTTTCACTGCCATTGTTGGTTCCCTTGATCTGACCCAATGATTCAAGGGAATTGCGGTTTTTTGCATTTGTGTCAACTAATCTTGCACAGGACTCATGTTGATTTGATGCGGGTTGTTGATTGGATTTATATTTTTGAAGTTCAACTTTGTTGCATTGTGCACCGCATTTTCACCCAAATTGTGGTTGCATTGTTCCTCAGTATGTGCATTACTGATGACGCTTTGTGGCTCAGTCTGGTTACTGTGAAAATTTTTTGACCTGGGCTTATTTTTCTGATTGGTTGGTTCAGTGAATATCCAAAATATCCTCCTGAATTTGTCCGTGGTTAATGGCGGATTCCGCATGTGCCGCCGCTTCAGCCGCTGCTCTCTTGTGGGCTTTTTGTGCTGCTTTACGCTGTTTACTTGTAACTGGGTCCACGATGGAGTATAGTCCATCTTCACCCCAGCGGAATGGGTGGTGGCCATCAGTCATTTTGGCAAAGTTTTCATTATCTTTGTCCATAGCTTCATCACAAAAATCATTTTCCATTAAGCCCTCTTTTACAGGGCATGCATGTTCCTTGTGGCCCAGTGAGCCACAGTGGTTGCAAATGGGTGGTGCGCGTTCCGGTGTAACTTGGAATGCAGCTGACTGGCCCCCATCTGCAAAGTGAAATTCTGCTGCGCGGGGAATTCTGGATAAATCCTCTTCCACTTCTGGGAAGGGGTTGATTACAGCAATAGCTTTGCCCATGCACAGGTCGGGCATTAAGAAAAATTGCTGTAATTCGAGTCATTAGATTTCTCTGTAGGCCACAAGACCTTTGAGGAGCTCCTCCTCAATTACCTTATGAGGAAGGTTGGTGGGGAGCGAGTCAAAGGAGATGAACAAAGTTTTCACTTTGTTCCATCTGGTGCGCGCGGTGCAAACAATTTTTTCCCTCAGGGAGGGCAATTTTCACGCATATTTTTGCTGCAGCATCAGCTTCATCGGCTGTTTTGAAACCAACATTGATCCAGCTGCAGCCCATGTTGTTAGTGGCTACGTACACTGCATGAGGGAATAGTGAGGGCTGTGCCTCACATGTTTTCTCCCACAGGGTCGGTGACTCATCCCCAAGGAAGAGTCTGATCCCGTGTTCCACCTTTGACAAAGGTTGGTTGAATTGAATGTACATGTATTGCGCGTGCTTTACAGTAAATACCATAAACCTAGACGGTGTCTGAGTTCGCAATTTTTTTATGGCTTGGGTTCCTGGTCCCCCTCCAGGGCGTTTCTTGCCCTTAGTTGCACCATTAAGTGCACCACTTGCCGCGACGCTCGTCCATGTTGTATAATTTTTGTTATTAAAGTCGCCCATCTTTTCTGTGTTGTGATTATCCAAATTTGCTGTTCAAATTGAATTGTAGTAACTAAAGTGATTGTTACAAGAAAGAAGAGCGTGATAAGAGGTGGTAGTAAAATAAACTTTTAAATAAAATTTTCTCAAAAGTGATATTGTAAGTCTGGGGGAGCACCCCTCATTTGAATTTTGGGGTGTTCCCTTTACCATAAAAAGGGTCTGAGAAGGGCAGCTATACCTCTCATCTCACATGGTGACCTCGCCCATGTGATAAATGAGTGTTGGGTAACAGCTCTCCCTTGAAGCTCCCGCCTCCTGTTCTAGTTTAAATTCAGCTGAATTAATACAACAGATTAAGGGGATTTGTTATGAGCTTTTGGGGAGTCGTCATTATCTTGAGATGAAAGGTCTGAATAAAGTTGAGGGAAATGAGCCTTCATCATCAATATCTGAGAGCCCTAAATCATCGGAAACAAGGCCCAACAGATGTGTACCTTTGATCAATAAAGCATCTAATGCTAGATCTTTGGCAAAACTCACCATGGCATTAGGCCATTGGGGGATGCTAACAAATTTTGAAAACCTTCCCAACAGTATTGCAAACACCTCCTAATAGTTCTAGTTTGGACTAACAGACCCCAGAGAGACTGGGTGTAGGTTGGGCGTCCCAAACCAATTAATGACCTCATGGAATTGCCCCTATGTGGGGTAGCCTTGGGAGGTTCCTGCTACCCATTGGACAAAACGCCATCACTCTAGTCATTAGAACTAAAGAAAATCAGCAATCTAGTCATCCGCAGATAAACTGACAGTGACTCAGCCCACCAACATCAAATTTGAAGTCAGTTTCAAGTAATTTGTTTCCCCCTTGCTCATAGTTTGTCAGGTTAAGCAAATCTGAGGGCCCTAATTCTGAGATTATCTAAGCTATTCCCCAAATCAAATGTCTATTTATTTTTATTTAACTGAGGCAAGCTGACCAGGGGATGGGCATTACTAAGTATGTAAAGAAAATGAAGATAGATAAAATTGGGCACCCCAGGGTACTCAGGTTACCCCTGTTGCCAGCGGGACTGCCAGGTATGGGGGTTGATGCGCTACTCGAGGGGGTTTACCCCACTATGGAGCAGGTGTGAAGGGTGGGTCTATACGGAAGAACCAAAAGGGAAACACGATTCTATGAGCGCCTGCTGCCTTGGCCTCATATATCCATAGAGCCAGGCTTGGAAGTGATCCAGTAGTGGACGTGGAACCTGTTGATAACCCCATGGATGGTTGGGACCATGCCCTTGAACGCATCTAAGGCAATGGTGTGGATTGTCCACATTGCAATGGGTATCATTAGGGAGTGAAGGGTAGATGGGATTGGTGACTCGATTTGGAGCGCAAGGAGGCTCTTTGATATAGAAAATTTCTGCTCGTTTTAGAGCTTAAGCAGGCGCGCGACTTCCTGCCATATGGCTTTGGTTGAGGCATGTTTCTAGGCGGTGATGTAGGGAGCCCTCCCCTCCACATACTGCGCAGGTTGCGTGGAGGGAGTTGGAATAGTCCGCCGTCCTATAGGTCCTTCTCAGACAGCGCCAGGCGTTGGCTCTTACCCTTGGCTGTAAAAGTGGGTGGTGCGTCATTCTCCACACTGCCTTCTGTGTGGTTAAGTCATAGGGGATGTCAATGCATCTAGGTATTTGATTCTAGCAATAGTTGAGGTCATAGCAAGCATGTCTCTCTGGGGGTAATTTTCTGGATTTCTTAATTTGAAGTGGGTGCTGGGTCGTCCCCTTTCCTGCACAGTGCCAGTGTTCTCTACAGTCCATCCCATGTGGTGGATGGTTCAGAGGATGCACTTGAAGTGAGGAGGGGTTCCATGCGGGCCTGTTGTGGTAGGGTGTTTAGCAAGGTATGATATAGTCTGGGTGGGCTATGTGGGTTGGTTAATTTGAGCGCCTAAGCGAAGTTAGTCCTCGCTGCCCTGGACCAGTGTTATTGCGGGAGGTCTGGAGCAAGACTTCCTTTATCCAGGTACCCAGGATGCCAGTTGGCGTGGCTCTCAAAATCCAGTAGAATCCCTTTCTACTTGAGCGTGGGCCAAAGAGTGTTTCCATATGTATGGGAGGATGGGAACTGGAGCTGGATAAGTGCGGGTGAAGTGGGTGGGTGAGAGAAGGCAATCGCATGGGCAGGGTACCATAGTATTGGGAGGATGAGTACCCTGGGGTGCCCAATTTTTTCCC
>JAKSZP010012592.1:0-32996 GCA_022478985.1 Massospora cicadina
TCAAACACATCCCTTCAGTCTGTCAAAAGATATGTTTGCTTTATCAATGGCTTCCCCCCTTCCACCCTCCCTCCATGCTCTGGTGGTTGCAATCGCCATGTGGACTATCCACACGTTTGTCTTGAATGCCATCGCAGGCTCCACCCCCACCCTCCCAGAAGCTGTCCACAGATTCTGGTTTCATTTGGTGGACCACTTTCAGGCGTGGATATTTGGATACTTCCCACCGCGTCGCTGACAGCTGGTCTCCTCCTGGTTCCCATTTTGGCTCTTCAAATCAGACCCTTTCCTCCACATGTGTTCAATAGTGGCTACGGCCCCTTCACACGTTCCCTCCCCCTCCCCATAGTGGCGTTCCCGCTAGCAACAAGAGAAAGCATCGCTTCTCTGGGGTGCCTTCCCTGTTACTAAGTTTTGTTTCTTTCAGGTCAAATTTGGAAGTGTCCCTCCCATGGTCGGCCTTCCTCACAATAAATTCAAATAAAAAAACTTTACTTTTCTTTCTACTTATCAATAATTTTAAGGAAAAATTGGTATAATCATTTTGGAATTGCCTTACCAGACTAAGTATCTGGTAAAAGACTTCTTGACCAAAAGAAGCAAACAGGTATAATCCAACACCCTTCAACTTTGGGTTTTCTGGCCAAAAATATTAAAGGTTACATGATAATATCCCCACGACCCTGACAAAACTGGTGCTCCCTGCCAGGTACACCCCAAGTTCAAAGTGAATATAACAATTAAAAACTCAACCATGAACAATAACAATACAGCGTCCAATCTCATTTTAGATTTAAAACGCCTTAAACTCTTGGCTGATTTCCCCGCTATGATGCGTGGGATGGAGCAACAAATTCTCACCCTTGAGCAACACCAACACAAACTTTAAGATGCAAATACCAAGCTCAAAAGTGAAATTTGGCAGTTATCTTCTCTTGTTGCCATTAAATCAGCCCTTTATGCCACCCACAATCGGGTAGACTCAATAATTGAGGATAGCAACACCTTACAAAATAAAGTGGACGCCCTCCATCCTTATTAAACGTCCAGCAGTAACAGTTCCCCTTCAGGTGAAAATTGTCCCCCTATGTCAATAAAGATTGTTCAACTATTAACCCCTAGTGGCATGTTCAAACCATTATTAAAAGAAAATTACATCCCGGGAAAATGAAGTATCTTCTCCTTCCTCTTTTGTTATGAAAGTGTTATGGCGGAAGCCAACAATACCCAATGGCTCAAACACCTTACCAACTGTCTTAGTCGCATAGCTCAAGACATTATGGTACCACATCTAATGCATTGCCAGACTTGGGATGACGCCAAGCCTGCCATGATTCAGGTCTTTGAGAGTTATTTAACTTTACCCAACCAAAAGCAAACTTTCATGGGTATAAGTCTTAAACAGGGAGTTTCTGTAACTGAATTTTCTCACCATTTTTACCTTAAAACTCAAACTCTGGGTGCTAAAACGTTTTACTTTAGATGATGATATCACTGCTTTATTTCTGTCATTTAAAAATATGCCTACCATTCTACTTTATCTTAAAGCGGTGAAGTCCAACTGGATGTCTCTCCTCCATATTAAAAAAAGCTATTTTGGAAATTCCAGTCGACCTACTCAAACCTATTAGGCCTCCTTGTTTTAATAATAATAAACAACAGCCCAAATGTTAGCGGCCACACCCCCCAAGTCGCCTACACCTGCCTTATACTGAACCCATTGTAATAGAACCAACCACACTTTAGACTTTTGCTGCGTTCTTCAATATAAGTTGGCAAAATATCAAATAGTATAGGGAAAGCGGCTCCCTATGCTGATGAAAATCCAGTGCCTCAAGACCCTTGTAATAGTAACAACCCTATGCCCAGAACTTCAAGTTGTTTTGTGTTAGCTGCCCCTGAAGAAGTTGATGTAACCTTTTCTATCCAAGAAAATAAACACCTCCCGCTTTCTTATTTTTATGTTGGTCAGTTACCCCAACAAATTTTGACATTCAACTCTTCTATGGAAAGTCAAACTCTGGCAGACAAAACGTTTAAACGCGTTGAACATCCCCAAGCTTGGCTAAAGCAGAATCCTCTACTTGCTTCATTACAAATCCCTACCAACAGTTTATTAGCTGTTAATTTCCAGTTTGAATCTTTAGTTTTTTGAGTCGAGGTAGTTGTACATAAGGTTTAAGTCCTGGCAATAATTGATACCAGCTCACCAGTTAACGTTATTTTCTCAAGACTTATCTGAAAGATAAAAATGGCTCTAGACTAGATCCATGAGGTTAGATATGGAACAGCAGGTAGTCAGCCTACAAAGGCGATTGGAGAATATTCTGCCTTACCCTTCAATTCAGGAAACTCTTAATTACTGCCCCACCATTGCATCATAAATGATACTTATGAGTTGTTTATTTTAGTCCAATTGATGTGCGAGTTCAACTGCATCATCAACCATAAGGATAAGTACCTATCCCTCCTAGGGTATCATATTCAGTTAATAATCATTTTCCCCATCAAAAGAAAAGGAGGCCCTAAAAAACGGACATGCCTCCTTGAATACTCATCCTCCATTTGAAAAGTTGAATATCAAGTTTTAGGGGGAAAGAACAAGCTACCCCAGAGGCTGTGGATGCCAAATATATAAAATCCCTCTGTATGCCCCCATCCTATTACAATACCATCTGGCTCACAAGTTATTGTGGATTAGGGATTTAGATTCTCACCCCTCCTAAATATTTTGGAGCTTAGGGGGCACCCAAACCCTTCTATCAAGGAAGTGCTGACCTTCCCTTGGATTCTGGATCCCGCCTATGGGAAATCTATCTCTCTTTTATTAGGAAATTTAACAAATCATACCCTCCAAGCCCTTCAACATTCCCATATTGCTTATGCAAAACTATGTCCCATTATGTATTGCAAATGTGAGTTGTTTTGGATCATTACAAGATTTAAGATTTGATCCCTCATCTACCATAGCTCTGGTTGACAGTTAAATTGGGGACAATCTCACCCCTAATGAATGCAAAACTGTCAAAGACTCCTTGAAGAGTACAGCTATATCTTTCCTTGGGACCGGGTGACTACAAAAATTTCCAGGGTTTTCACAAAACTGAGACTGAGGCTCACTCTATATTCAAATCCTGGCCAAACCAAAAATCCAAATTGGAAGAAGCACAACTGGCTGTAGAGTTACAGCAACTGCTGGACGCCAGGTTACTCATGCCTTCTAAAAGCCCATGTGCTTCCCCCTTCTATTAATTTGGAAGAAGGATGGTGGCCACTGTGTTATGGATTATCGCCGCCTCAATTCAATCACACAAAAAGACAGCTATCCATTGCCACGTATAGATGATTCCTTATGCTTGATGTCAGGGTCTCACTAATTCTCAGCTATGGATCTCGCCAGTGGGTACTGGCAAGTAGATTTGTCCCCATAATATCATAAAAAATGTGCTCTCATCACAAGTGAAGGACTAATTGAGCCCATTCGAATGCCACAGGGGTTGTGTAATGCCCCTGCTACCTTCCAACGCGCCATGGACGGACTACTATGCGATTTAAAAACGCTCCTATATGCTAGTTTATCTTGACAATATTACCATATTCTTGAGAGCCTTTACCAAACACCTAGATCATCTTAGGCAAGTCTTCCAGAAGTTATGCAATCATCATTAAACTAAAGCCGTCAAAATGCTCTTTCTTTCAGAGTGAGATGAATTTTTTAGGCCATATGGTCAGTAAAACTGGAATATCCCCAATGGAAGACAAGATTTTGGTCGTTGCAAAGATGACCCCCCCTAAATCTCTACAAGATGTACAATTTTTCTTAGGGATGGTGGGATATAATTGCCAATTTATCCCCCACTTTGAAGACCCCCGAGCTTCTGGTGTATCTATTGAAGAAAAGGATACCCTTCCAGTGGAACAAAGAGCAACATCAGGCCTTTGACCTATTACGCACAGCTCTCATCCATTTGCCAGTAGTATTCGCCCCAAATTTTGATAAGCCCTTCCTTCTCTTTACCAATGCCAGTGATATCGCCATTGGAGCTATACTATCCCAACATGATGAAATTTAGTGGACCATCCTATCACATACTATAGCAAAACTTTAACTAAGGCTGAACGCAATTGAAGCGATACAGAACGTGAATGCTTGGCGGTCTTACTGGCTATTAAGAAAATCCAACCTTATTTATATGGGAAGCATTTCACCATCATTACTGATCATGCTTCCTTATGATGACTACAACAAATGAAAGGACCCCAACGAGAGGCTAGCCCAATGGGTGTTAAAACTTTAAAACTACGCTTTTTCTATTATCCACCAACCAGGGCCTACCCACCAAAATGTGGGTTGCTTATCTCGGCTTCCTATATCAACTTTACCTGACCCTGAAGAGGATATAATATAAAACCTCATAACCCAACCACATCTATGGAAGGATGAATCTCTGACCCCTCAAAAAGAATTAGTGAAGAAATCGGCAAATCTACAAGTCAATAACGGCCAATTGTGCAAACTTGTGGCTAAAAGTGGGTTCCCTATGTATGAACTTCAGCTCAAACTAACATCATATTAAAGGGACATTAGAAAGTTTGCCATGGAGCAATCTGGAAATCTACTAGTGGCTCAAAACTCAATGTTATTGGGAAGGTGCTTGTTTCAATTCAGGATGTAATAGAGTCCTGCCTGGTATGTAAAAGCCAAGCTGGACCTAATCCAAAATTACAACATCCAGTGGTTTCACCCTGTGAACCATTCCACACAATTAGCATTGATGTTGTAGGACCTCTCCTTAGAGCCTCTAAAGGTCATTGGTCCCTCCTACTAGCTGTGGACCATCTAACTAAATGGATCGAAGTCATATCTTTACCCTCAGCTTCAACAAAGGCTACAGTTGTGTTTTTGTATAATTGGATTATCGCCCAACATGGGTGCTCTAGAATCATTCTTTCCGATAATAAGCAAAATTTCCGCTCAACACTAATGAAAGATTTAGCTAAACTTTTGGGAATCACACAGGCATTCTCTGCCTCTTACCATCCTGCTACCAATGGAATGGTAGAGCGGGCCAATGGTACTCTAACTGTAGTCTTCCGGAAAATGACTATGACTGATCCCCTACACTGGCCCCAATAATTGCCTAGTGCAATTCTTACCTACAGAATCAGCTATCATCAAGTAACTAAGATGTTGCCATTCCAAGCGTTGTACGGAAGAAACCCCATTTGCCTTCTAAAGTACAGGGTATGCTTGACCAAGCATCTCCTGAAGCCCCTGGTGTCACTATGCAAAGTATTGCCAATGAAATTATCTGACTTAAGGACATGGCTTCTAAAAAATTTGTCTGCTACAACCAACAGAGAAACAGCTCAATTTAATGACAAGCATGATCCATTACACACATTCCAAATTGGTAACCTAGTCCTCTTCTTCCACCTTCTCATCCTGGAGGTCATGACATCAAATTGGGTACCAACTGGTCAGGGCCTTACAGATTCATATATAGATGAGGCAACGATCACTTAAAAGTAGAGATAGTTCAGGGTACTATAATAAATCGGGTCCATAGTCACTTTATCCATACAGATTCCCCTTTATGCCAAGATCTAGAGGGGGCGTTGTCAAAATTTCAACCCAAATTAGAGATTCAAAACAAGGTAAACAATGGGAAGTAACCTGATCTGGCCAAATAACTAGTCCCTTATTGGGGACAATTTTGACGCTATTCCACGCCCTAGTAATGGGGTTCAAACCTGATCTATGAGGCGAGCAAATCCTATTAGGCTAAAATGACACATCTACCACTGAATCCCAGTTTTGGTATGATTCTAGATCTTAGCTTGGGGATTCACTGAACAAAAACCCTTATAACGATGATTTGACTAACATAAACTTTACTTTTCTTTCTTTTTCATTAATTTTAAGTTGAAATTGGTATAATCTGTTTTGGAATTGCCTTATCAAACTAAGTATCTGGTAAAAGACTTCTGACCAAAGGAAGCAAACAGGTATAATTCAACACCCTTCAACTTCGGGTTTCACTGGCCAAATTAAGGGATACTTGATAACACCCCTCTGATCTTGACAAGGGTCACACAGGGTCAGGCCCACTGAGCAATGAACAGATGGTGTGAGGATCAGTGGTCCTTAAAAAAACTGTAAAGCATTTAATAAATTATATAGCAATATGCTCTTACCACACTTCTTTATTTTAATTAATATTACCAGATTCCTTCTGCTATACTATCATCTTCCCTACTATCAATCCTCCTCCTTCAATTGTCCCATTTCACTTATATATCAGCAACTCTGGTCATTACCGCTCCTTTGTCTTAGACTATTTGGTTCTGTTATATTCTCATTGGCTCTGGTAAAGTATGCTTTATTAAATTCCCTATTACCTTAGTTTGAGGTGACCTACTCAATATTTGTCAAGTGTTGACATCACCTTATTGCCTTATTTGGAGGCAATCCAATAATTATCATTCCAGACCCAATATTGCCTTATCCCAAGGCGCTCAAATATTTGTACATTATTAAACATGGTCAGCAGATTCTAGTCAATTTGCTGTACCTACTTAGGGCTTATTGGCCAGTCATATAAGAAACATGAGATTACCCCTTTACTGTATGATAAGTCTCCTATTGCTTATATACTCAAAGGGACTTCACATGCATTTGATATATAATCCAATTACTCGTGGGGTCCTTGATAGTATATGCATTGACACCTGTTTTTTTGATAATTTGGATGGACCAATCTATATACTAAAAAATTTGTGCTTCTGACCAGACACATGCTGGTCATGGAATAATACCAGCTCTCCATCTTTATACTGCGCTAGCCCACTATGCTGCTCCCAATTGGCGGCCTGACTTCTTGTCCTTTTAGCCAGACTGAAGGAGTATGCCTTGGTTTGAAACTTGAATATTGTGTCCGCTAGGTTAGTCAAATAATGTTGGGGATCCATTCCGCGGGTATATTCTATGCAAGCATATAACAGCGCCAGAAGAGCAGGGTGTAATCCATAAAAATTGAAAGGGCCTCTTCCCCATGGCAGAATGGCAGATAATATTGTATGAAAAAACAGCAGTGGAAAGGAGGAAACTACAACTGGAAGGTCAACCCATTGCCAATTTCTAAGTATGTTCACCAAAGTCCCATTCACTTGCTTAACCATCCTATTAGACTTGGGTGATATGGGGTCGTCAAAACCCTTCAGATGCCCATTAGCTCGTTCAACTTTAAAGGATGTGCAAGGTAAAATTGGCTCCATTATTGGTAAGGAGAAACTGAGGGCAGCCATGTCACTGGATTATTCATTCCATTATGAACTTGGCCACAGTGACCGCCTCCAAATCCCATATTGCCCACACTTCAATTCACCTGGTCAAGTGGTCAATCGCCACCAGAATGTATTTGGGCCAGTTAGCTTCTGTTGGCATGGGGCCAACTTCATCAATGGAAACCGTATGCCAATCAAAATGTTTAATAACTGGTATGAGGTCTTCTGGCGGAACAGCTTTTTCATTTGGCACTAGTGGCAGCAGGAGATTGTTTCAAGCACGACAAAGTTCATGATTTCCCAATAATACTGAGAGCTCAACAATTCCAGTGTCTTGTGTAACCACCATGTCCAAATTCTCAGTGTGCACTCATAATAATATTTGGTTGGGCGGAAGGTCTTAGGATAATTTTGGTAGTTTCCCTTACCCGCTTGTACAATTCATCATTCTTCTGAAACTTGTTGGCCCTTACTCCATCTAATACCTTGATAATTTGGGGAGCTTCATCATCATATTTCCTGCTGAGCATTTTGTTGTCATTTCATCACTGTAACCTTCCATAACGGCAATGGTTGGTAATTTTGATAAGCAATATGCATTTTGGTGTTTTGCTTCAGGTTGGTGGAGAATCTCAAAATCATAAGCCTGCAACTTAAGAGCTCATCAAGCCAAATGACCCTCAGGCTCTCATATTCTGCAACCAGTGTAATGACGCATGATCTGTTATGACTAAACTTTACCCCATGCAAATATACCCTGAATTGATTGTATGCGTAGATCACTGTTAAGCAAACCCATTTGGTCACAGAGTAAATGCGTTTGTGACAGTTTAAGCTATGACTATAATATGCAACTGGGTGCTCCTCCCCTTCATCATTTTTGGGATAGCACCACCCCAAAGGCATAAAGGGACGCATCCGCCTTTATGATAAATTCCTTATCAAAAATCAGGTAGCATAATACTGGCGCATTGATTAATGCCGTCTGAAGCATATCAAAGGAGCGTTGATTGAGTTCTGTCCATTTGAACATGACATCCTTTTTTAACAACTCAAACTGCGGGCCCCACTATATCTAAAGTTAGGGTATGAAACGTGGTAGTAACCCACCATCCAAAAATACCTAGATGTAGTGCCTACCTTTTGGCTGAGTCAATTTTTGGATAGCCTTTACCTTGTCCAGTTGAGTTTTAAGCCCACTTGTTTCTACCACAAACCCAAGGTACTCCAGTTGGTCCCTAAAGAAGTGGCATTTGTGGGGCTTAATCTTAATGTTGGCTTTGGCAAGTTGGCGGAAGACCTTCTCTAGAAGAGTAAGATGCTCAAAAAAAAGTTTGAGAGAAGACGTTGGTATCAATGAGATATATAAGAATAATGAAAGCTTCTGGTCGCCGAGGATGGTGTCCATAGCTCATTGGAACATAGCTGTGGCGTTACATAATCCTTGAGGCATATGTGCCAGTTGGAAGAGCCCCTTGGATGTAATGGTAACGCATTTATCCTGTTTTACTGTGTGTAACTCGATTTTCCAGTAGCCCAATATAAAATCACCGGAGAAGTAGTGAGCTCCTCCCAACCAATCCAAATTGCAATCAATCTGTAATAAAGGGTATGAGCCTTTCTTGTTTATACTGTTGAGCTTCTGGTAGTATATTACTACCTGGTTGGTTCCATCCTTTTTTACAATCATAACGGGTGAAGCGCATATACTCTTTGATGGTTGAAGCATCTTTTGCTCTAGCAGATTTTCAATCTCCTCAGTTACTACTTTTTCAGCTGCCCTCAATTGGCGGATCAGCTGAGACCTGGTGGGTTAATGATCCCCAGTGACCAATTGATGGACCACCCCTAGGCGCATCCTAAATCATAATCATTGACAGCAAAAATCTCCTTATAATTTTCAAATTAAAGATATCGCCTGAGCCTTCTGTTTTTATGATAATCTGACTAACTTTTTTTCACATTACCACCATCATTATGCTGGGATGAAAATTGACCAGTAGACCAAATTCATCCAGCAACCCAAATTCATGAACCCAGAAGGACCTCCTCAACAGGGATCAAGTGTAATTACGCCACTATCTGGCGTCAGTAGATTTTTAAGGTTCCATTTGTAGATTTACTAGTAGAACCAAGACCTCCCCATTTCCTGGTAGTATAATACCTAGAGCCAAGTGGGGCTCAAGCCATGATTGCTGATACAGGGCCAATAAGTTCCCCATAGAGTTCATCTGGCACTTCTATCACCAACTCAGTATTTACTATTACTTGATGACTGGAGGGGATGTATATAGTCCCAGCAGCTCTGAGAGGCAGCCCTTGATATTCATATACCTGTTAGGGAAGGTCCTGGTTCCTGTTTTTTAGTTGATGGTAACGCACTGGAATCACCACATCACTATAATCTAGGCTGATCTGTCCCATATGCACCTGATCCTTTGGCACTCCACTAGAGGTAAAATTTGGGATCCGCTGCTCCAAAATTTTGAACATCTCTGCCATCATGTCAATGACAGAACCAAAGTGCCGCATAAAAGCGGTTCCAATTAACAGGTCATATTTACTGTTTGGAAACATTATTACTGGGGCTACCACAACAATTGACCCAAACCACAAAGTTAGTGCACTGTACGTTCCCTCAGAGACTGCGTTTTCCACACCAGCAGTCCCATACACCATGAGATGTTCCACATCAGGTTTAAACGTCAACTTTGCCACCAACTTAATGGAAACTATGTTTACTGAGGTGCCCATATATAATATAGTGCAAAATCAATTTTGCTACAAAAATATCACAGTATTTATACACAGAATAGGACAAATATTGACTGATTAATACATGGACATTTAAATGATCTTTTTTCTCAAGCAAGCTCATAATCTTCTCTCTGACTTTAAAAATTCTTTGATATAATAGCATCTACTGAAAGGGTGACATTTAAATCTTTCAGGGAAGGTGCATTCACGAATGATCCATCTTGTCTGAGGAAGATTAGTTGAACATTTGACAGGCTTGTTGCTTCAGTTGCTCCTGAGTTTATTTATCTGCCGTGGCCTTGGCTTGCACCCATGCCAGTATGTTCACACCTCCAACCAGTTGCTATTATAAAAACCCATCATCACATTGAGGGACTAGCACTAAATAGACTACAATAAGTTCAAATGGGACCTTTGGGGTTGGGATATTAGAGGTAGAGAGTCCCGTCTATACTCTGCTCCATATTTTTCCTGGTAGTATTGATACTGTTGCACGTAGTAAACTTGATAGGGCAACTCCATGCAAGGTGGCCAGGGTGATTGCATCAAAAAAATTAGCCCTGTAGGGTCTACATCCTTGGTTCTTATAAGTTGGGCTGGGCTGATAATTTCTTGTTGACAATTGACGTAAACAGGGCCAAGTCAATAGGTTGACTTCTGACAGTTATCATAAATTAGACCAAGGTGGTAGTTAGGCTGTTAGTTATTATCATAAGCAGTTCCAGGGTGGAAGTTGAACTGCTGAAGGTAACTCAGCCAAGGGCGAGGCGCATAGTTATAATAAGACTGTGGGTTACTAGTTGGAATCTGAACAGGACGCAAGTATTCCCCCAAATAAGAAGGTCCAGCGATGGCGGAAGTATATTTCCTCTCTGACTTGGGTGGAGGGATGGTAGCGGATAAATGGCGCAAAAACTGGACAATTTTGAGCAAGAATACATCTTATTCCAGAATTGGAGCCGTGACATTGTAAAGCTCAAAGTATGGCTTCACTGCTGAGGTCATTGCAATGCACACATTGGATTTGGGCAAAGTTCCCGCCCTAATTGACATATGGACTTCTGCCTTGAATTGGTCAGCAAATGCAGCGTGGGTCTCATTAAGCTGGAACCCAATGGTTAAGGTCTCAGCATTCCACTGCAACATCTTTGCAGTACCACCAAACAACTGCAGAACAGTATCCTTCACTTCTTGGTATATAACAGAGCTTCTTGGGAGATAGCAGGTGACTTAGTCAACACTCCCAAGATCCAAGGCGAATATAAGCAATTTGGCTTTAAACTGATATGAGACTCCTTTTACTGCAAACTTAAAACGTTTGAAGAAACCATGGATATTCCCATTGCAATTAAACAGAGGCAGCTTTTCAATACAAACTACTTCTTCTCTCTCATAACTGCGACCCTTTAGAGCATACTGAGGAATGGGTCGATACCAATAGGCATTATCTCAATAAGGAGCTGGTCCAGCGTCATAAGACTTGTCTGCTGATTCAGAGTTCGTGGGCCCCTTTAGTGGTCAGCACAGCCATCACTTGGGGGAATTAGCTCTTTGATACATAATCATCTCCAGAGCTGCCCTTCTGGGTGTATTAACTCATGCCTGTGTCATATTCTCCTTAATACAATTCTCCATGGGCAGCCCCTTGTCGCTCATCCCCTTCCCAATGAGGGGACTGGGAGGTACCATCCAACTTCCGCTCTGCACAATGCAGCTATTCAGTAGTGTCATCCAGGCAATTGGTGAGTTGCCTATTTTATTATCAAAGTATTTCATTTGTTAAAACGTGCTGTCAAGCTGGTTCATTACATTGTTACGCCCTGAAGGAGCTCATCCTGCTTCTTAAGCACCGCATCTAAAGCAAGTTTGAGTTCTGCATGTTTGGCTGGTGCAGTGTGTCATGAAGCTTCCCCATCAAATCAGGCCTGATGCAAAATGGCTGAGGACTGGAGAATTTTTTGTGTTTGATCAATGGGCCCCTGTAGTGAGCACCAAAGTTATATTTTAGTACTAGTGGTGCCCAACCCAAAAGGGGGAGCCGCCACACATCTTTATTTGCAAATGGCCAAACAAAGGGATAATTAGAAATAAAAAATTCCTAGTATGGCACCTCAGCTTACAGCCTAGGTAGCCATATCAGAAGGAGAGGAAGCTTTGGGAAAACTCTTGTCTAGCGCCAGCTTTAGCTGGTGGGCCATGGCGGATAGCATTGGGGTGGAAGCATCAGTGACATGGGGCATAAGGAGATATTTTGTGGGTTTTCTTCGTTTATGAGGCCAGCAGTGTCCATCGCCAAAACATACTGAGCAAGTTAATGCTCAGCAAAAATGCTGAGAGCTGGTACACAAGTGAAAGACTTGATGTGCCGTTGGGTTTTAGAATAATTAGGGTTAAAAAGAAATGTTTTTGTTGCATTGATGCAAGCACGACTTGCACCAAAAGTGAGCTCCTCAATTTCATATTTTGCATCTTCCTCAAAATCATGGGGAAGATTGGGGATAGGAATACCATCAACAAGGGGCTCCATTGCCCCATGATGTTGCTAGCGAAGTAAAATGTTGGCAGGGGCAGCTGCAGCCTCAACTGCAATTTTATTAATATTTTTGTAAATTGGAAAACTGTTTTAAGGGCGAAAATGGTGGGGCTGCAATTTGGGAGGATCAATGAAAAATTCCTCCAAAGCAAAATCTGGCTTGACATGGTACAGCCGTTCATCCTCATCAATCCATTTAAAAGCTACAAATGAATTTTCTTCAGACAGCACTGAGCTAGCCACTGGAATTGGGGCAGTGACAGGAGCTGATTAGCCATGTGCTGTTGACCATGGCAGCTCAGCTAAAACTGTTTCAGCCATAAGCTCAGGTTGCCATAAAATGACCAAATTTTTAAACATTTTAAAATTTTGATTGGCTGTGTCTTTGGAAGCCAAGCCAGAATTTGCTGAGGTTGGGGTGGGAGGATTGAGCCCCATTTGAAGAATTGAGCTGAACCAGCCACTGACCTGACTCAGAGGTAGGAACGGTGGAGGCAGTGGAGGTGGAAGCCATAGGGAACTTATGATTTTTGTGATCAAGTTCAAAGCACAAGGGGCAAATGGCATGGCCGTTCTTGACATGCTCTAGGTTGGGTGATCAGGGGTGAATCTGATCACCATGCAAGGAATTACAAGGTGGGTGTCACGATGAAATGGGAATATTGTTGCAAAGGCTCATAGCCATGCCAAATGCTCTGCTCCATTCAAAACCACAAATTGCAACGTGGGGTCTGCGCCGTAAATGTCCAAACCCTCCATGAGCTTGTGATGGAGGCGTTTGGGGGGAAGGGTGGGAGGGCAACCTGCAAACTGGACCACCAAAGTGGCCTCACCCAAGAGCTGGGTTCAAACAGTTGGGAAGGGAATTTTTTATAAATCAATTGAAATTTAGATGCTGCTATTGCATCATCCTCAGAACGGAAACCAAGGTCAAAATACCCCTTAAAGGGGCGAAAATCAATGCAGCTGGTTGGTTTAAACACCGCTGTGGCCATCTCAATGATGGTAGTGCTTGCATATGGGAAGAGAGTTCCCATATTCAACCCAGAGGCTAAAATTCAAAATGCTCCATGTGATCACCAAAGGGCTCTGGAGAACCGCCTGGGAACTTGTGAGATGATGGGCCAAGTCCCAATGGGGGACATAATGCCCAGTAGCATTAGGGGGGCTAGCAGAGCCTTCCTGGGCGCGTTTCAATGGTGGCCAAAAGATTCTAGATGGCGGCACACTACCACCCCAATCTGGGGCAGCAGGCATCGATGGCATCAACATTTGTAAGCTTTGGTTTGATCAAGCAGTCTTTTTTGTATTTTAAAAAAAACAAATTTGGCTTACATTTAGTTATCAAAGTGAAAGAAAATAATAGCACCACTGTTATAATTTCGGCAGTTTACATGAGTTATGCCATAAGGGTTGCACAGGATTGAAATCACTGACAATGGATGGATGATGTTAGTTTTGTCAGTCCTCAAAACAAGCTGTAATTAATTTAATAAAATACAAAGCAATATGCCCTGACCACACTTCTTTATTTTTATTAATATTAGAAGATTCTTTCTGCTCTACTATCATATTCCCTACTAACAATCCTCCTCCTTTGATTGTCCCATCTCACTTATATATCAGCAACTTTAGCCATTACCGCTCCTTTGTCTTAGATTATTTGGTTCTGCCATAATCTCGTTAGCTCAGGTAAAGTATGCTATTATTAAATTCCCTATTACCTTAGTTTGAGGTGATCTACTCAATATTTGTCAAGTGTTGACATCACCTTATTGCCTTATTTGGAGGTAATCCAATAATTATCATTCCAGACCCAATATTGCCTTATCCCAAGGCGCTCAAATATTTGTACACTATTAAACATGGTCAGCGGATTCTAGCCGATTTCTGTAGCTATTTAGGGCTTATTGACCAGTCATATCAGAATCTTAAAACTCTTGATTGCTGCATTGAGCTCCTCCTTCATTATCAGCACCATAAGGGCCAATGTGTATAGGATCAGGGGTGGCTCCACCCTCTCAAGGAATGACTTGATGACCTGAGGTAAATCGCCCTTGTTCAAGTATAATTTCATGTAATAATTTTAATTTATCTTCGCTAGCGCTTCTAGAACGCTTCAGTGCCATCTTGCATGGCCAAAATTATTTCATTGGGTCCAGGATTCCAAGTGGTGAGCTGTTGCATGAATATTATGGATAACTTTTTGCCTACAACCACCAGTTTTGCTACCACCTGTAACAGGAGCCGCTCCTAGTCTTGCTTGCTGAAACCTTGGATCTTGAGGGTCAACCAAACCCATCCCTCGGCCAGTTGGTGCTGTGGCCCGTTTTGAGGCTTCCTTCTCAAGATGTGTTTTTTGAGTGATTGCCCTTTGAAGAGCTGACGCCTCAGACACATGCCTCCTGGGAGATTTACTTTTGTAGCGGCAACCATTTTGGCTTTCAGAAGTCCCCATATCTGAATTGGGTCCTCGCTGAGGGGTCCCTCACGTCATGGGATGGGGTTTTTACTGCTAGTCAGTGAGCGAAGTCAGCATTACTCACTGTTTGTGGGTGTATCTTTCTCATTTTGGGCGCAGTTGTGCCTGCATCTATGACCTCAAGGTAATACTTACCAGCTAATGATTTGGGTGGTGAAACTAACTTTTTTTTAAGTTTTCTACCATGCGCTTAAGGTTTGCTGGGATGCATATTATGCTGATGTATGCTTTTGATAAAAGCTTGCCTTCTCCGACTGTGCCCTTGTCATGTGCTTGAGGGTTGGAGCGCCCTTTGGGCATGCATCAATAACTCCCATCACAGCCATGAGAGTTGCGAGAGTTCCTGTTGTCTTCAGGGGTGATAAATGTCCAGGGCCATCTGTCTGTGGCCCTCATGAGCTGACAGTTCATGTCCCCTAGGAGAAAGATGTCTTCCAGTAGTGGTAAATTAGCCACCTCCTCAAAGAAGTTAGGGATGTTGGGGGCATAGGTGTTGACCAGGGTGTACTGATTTCTTTGCCAGGTGAAAGTGATGGCCAGGTCTTCCCCCCCCCCCAAGTGATCAATCAACGGTGTGATGGTGATGCCCCTACCTAGTTTGATCATGAACCCACAGAAGGTGGACCAAATTGAGAAGTTTTGGAGGAGAATCAGGGTCCACTCCAAGTTCCTCCCCCTCAGGCAATGACTCTCTTGGATTGCAATATTATCAGCTGGAGGGTTTTGCATGTGCTAAATTTTCTATGTCCAGGATGTGGCAGTCTTCAGCCCTGCAACATTGAACGTCCCTATTGTGATCAGATTACCTGACCTACTCAATCCACCTTGATTGGATAGTTTCAGGCCATTTGAACCAGTTCTATCATATTTCAAGCATTTTAAGCTTTGAGTTTCCAGAGGTATTCTGAGCCACTAAACTGAGTTGAGCTAAAGCTGCACACGCTCTATCAGTAGATGGACCATCCTAAAAAATTTTGTAACCTTTATTCTGAGAAATTTTTGTTGAGACTGTAGGTGTAAGTCCCAGGGAACATCCTCTGGGCATCGATTGGGCCATTTTCCTGTTCCTGAGCAAGAAGGTACTAAAGAGGATGGCCATACCCCTCATTACTCAGGGCTATCTCGCTCATGTGGTAGATGAGTGCTGGGTAACAGCCCTTCTGCTTTGGATCCTGCTTCTGGTACCCACGTTCTCCTTGGCAGAACTGCTACAAGGAATCAGTAAAGCTGCGCTGAGATCGCCAAAATGAAATCAATCACAACTAATTTGAGTGGCAATCAGCCTGATGCTTGGATTTCAAATGGTAAAAAGGTATGAAGACCAATCTATCAGCTGGAATGCCCGACAGTTGCAATTTGGTTACCATAATGATTGGAAAAATCTCCTCCCTCCCAAATCTGTCAGGCATCACCCCCAATGGGCAGGTAATAGCAATGGACACCATCGACTAGGTTTTGAAGCTTCCTGCTAGCAAATTGGGTGTTACGCCTGATGCAATGCCACTGACCAAATGAACAGCTCAGCGACCAAGCACGGGCAGGTTGAGCATCCCAAACCCATTCCCAACCAAAAGGGCCCACCCCTATGTGGGGTGGCCTTGGGGGATTCCCGCCGCTCATTGGGCCAAACGCCGTTGCGCCAACTGTTGGAAATGTAGCCAAGCCTTGGTTTGGATGTATAAGGTCAAACTGACAATGACTCAGCCTGCCACCAAATTTTTTGATGTCAGTTCCCAGGGCTCTAACCTGCCCATTCCCAAATAATTCGCCAGTTAGGTTGAACTTGCGGGACCCAATCCCAGCTTGGTTTCCCTCCAAATTGACAACTATTTAATCAGTTGCATCGCACTGAGAAAATTGTTGGTCAATTTTTCTTCCTTAAATTTTCCATTAAAAACCCTCCCCAAAATTTAGTTTTTATATGTTGAGAATTAAGCTGCCTTTTCCGCTGACACTCCCATACCCCTCAGGGTTAACGGCCGTGGTTATCTGATATTTTATTTTATGCCTATAAAAAATTCTGGCTCACCAGTAGATATTGGTGGAACTCCTTTCTAGTTCTATATTCGTCAAGTCAACAGCAGTGCCTTAGGCATTCTAGTTTACCATTCAGATGCTTTGGCATCTGGGCTGGCAGGCCAGTCTAATTCTTACTTGCTGTTCGCCTGACATAATTGACCAACCATTATTCTAAGCTATTTCCACCTTTCTTACATATATTGGCGCAGCAATGGTCCCTTCTTTCCAAATGAACCAGGTTGTAAAAAATATTATCCCTGTCCACATTATTCCGGTCCCACTCAAAACTCCAAACCCATACCCCATAGTTGCCGCGGCAATTTTGCCCATGTCATTAGGGTCTGAAATCTCAACTTGCAATGAGTTTGCTCCTCACCAAAGCCTAGTGGTTTCCCCTGACCTCACCACCATCTCTTCGGTATCACTGGATTCATCCACAGCTACCAATAAAGAGAACTTCACTTACTTCTTATTACCCATGAAGATTAGTGTTGGTTCCCATCACGTCTCCTTTGAGGCCCTGGTGGATACTGGAGCTGCGGGAAATTTTATGAATGTAGAACTGGCCCAGAAATCGGAACTTACCATGGATGCAGGTCCTTCAGTGATGGTTGCATTGTCAGCCTCCCAAACTTCATACCTGGTACGTCGCCCAGTCACATTTTCAATACACCAATTCAGCTTCTGTGATCACTTTTTGGCCATGCCAAAAATGGTGTTTCCAGTGATTTTAGGAGTGGGGTGGTGGCGCCAACAACATGTTAAAATTCACTTGGAGTCTAATACGTTGTCATTTACCAATGATCATCTGGAGGGAGAATTTCCCTTGATTGACACCCTTAAGAAGACATAAGGAACCAGTTCTATAACTTCCAAAGTCACTTCTGCGGGCATCCCAGCCGATTTTCCAAAGAGCTTAATGTGCTATCAAAGAATCTTCAATTCAGAAAAGGCGGATTGCCTGCCCAAGCACACTAGGTTCAATTGTGGGTTTTGAATGACCGTGGAGTTGGTGAACATCAACTGTCTGTTGTATCCCCATACAGCGGAGGAAGAAGTTTCACTCAATACCTGGTTGGATGATATGCTGAAAAAAGGTTGGTTGTTTAAGGAAACCTCACCCGTCGCCTCCCCATCATCTTCACCAAAAAGCAGATGGTTCCCTCCATCCCTGCATGGATTATGGTCACTTGAATAAAATAACGGTTTCTGATCCCTACCCCTTGCCTCTGGAGCAGACGATCAGCCAGGCAATCGCCAAATCCTGTGTGCTCTCTAAGCTGGATCTGGTGAATGCCTTCAACCAAATTTGGGTAATGTAAGGGCAGGAATGGTTAAAAGAAATCTGGATGAAGCGCGGCATTTTCCAATTCCATGTAATGCCCTTTGGTCTGAAGAATGCTCCCACTACGTTTTGATGTATGATTGACAATGTACTGGGTGACCTCTGGTTTACCTGCGCAATTGCATACATTGATGATATCCTAGTTCACTCTCCTCAGCTCCTGAACAACATGCTACTGACTTGGAAGCGGTGGTGGTCACCTTGCATAAGGCAGGTTTGTTCCTCAAACCCTCCAAGTGCGAGTTATATAAGGAGGAGGTTACATTCCTCAGGAATCTCATCCTTAAAGATGGTTTTGCAATCCCTCCCATTAAGTTGGATGCTATCTGGTAGTGGCCAACCCTGACTACCCAGAAACAACTACAGAGTTTTTGGGAACCATCATTTTCTTAAAAAAGTTCTCCCCCGCACTTTCACAGCTCGCTGCCCCACTCCACCCCCTTACAGAGAAAAACGTACCATTTTGCTAGATGGATGAATGCCAACAGGCGTTCAAATTGATTAAGGAGGTGTTCGTATCCCCTCCCATCTTAAAACATGCCAATCCCACCAAGCTGTATATCATTGCATGTGATGCATCATCAGTAGCTGTTGGAGCAGTGTTGCTCCAAGAGCACAATGGCTTGGAACACCCGGTCGCCTACTTTTCCTGAAAGTTCACCTCTATGGAGCAGTCTTGGGCTATTTATGACAAGGAGTTGGCAGCTGTTGCAAGGGCCCTAACTCATTGGAGGTACTTGTTATAGGGTGCCTGAAATGAACTAATGGTTTACATGGATCACCAGGCCCTGTTGTACTTTTGTAAACCCCAAAAATTGGCACATTGGCAAGCTTAAACCTATTGGGATCTGTGCTGTTTCAACTTCAAATACAAATTCGTAAAAGGTGCACTAAATGTACTTCCCAATTTTCTCAGCTGCAGCCCCACCCACAGTTCCATGGATCCAGAGGAAGTGGATCTCTTTACTGTGATTCCTACCACCCAAATCTTGTCAATTGTTCCCCCTGTCATTTCTTCTGTCGCTCTGGCCCCCAACGCTCCATTAGTTGCTCAGGTCTTAGCCAGTGAAATGGCCTTTCCTGAGGGCGTGGAGTTGGTCAAGCAGTTATCTCACCAGAAGCATAAACACTCCCTATACTCACTGAAGGAGGGTCTTATATATTTTAGATCTCGCGTTTGGGTTCCCCCTCCTTCCAAACTGAGGTATTTCATGCACATCATGATCCCCCCACAGTTGGTCACCCTGGTTCTAAGAAATGCATCAATTTGATCAAATGGACCTACAATTGGGCAGGTTTGACAAAAGAAGTTCCAGCCTGGATTGCCAATTGTGTTACTTGCGCCAGGGCCAAGTCAGATTGTTCCAGAAAAAATGGCCTCCTGCACCCCTTACAGCAGGTGGAGGGCCCATGGACATTGGTGTCCATGGACTTTATTGTCGAGCTCCCCTGTTCTAATGGGTTCACAGTGGTGATGGTAGTGGTGGATCACTTCACAAATTTTCCCTTTTTATACCTTGTACTTCTGTGATTATGTCAGAAGAAACTGCCCGCCTTTTTGTACGCCATGTGTTTTGATGTTTGGTCTCCCCCAGGAGATCATCAGTGACCATGGCTCCCAGTTCACCCGCAGTTTTGGATTGAACTCCTATCAATCCTGAAAATATCCCCCTGCCGCTCCACGGCATATCATCTTCAGTCTGGCAGCCAGACCAAGTGGGTCAATCAAGTTCTTTAACAGTACCTGCATTGCTATGCTGCATCCATGCAGGATACTTGTGCTGATGACCTCCCTCTCGCTCAATTAACGTACAATAATGGGACCCATGTGTCCATGGGGTTTCCCCCTACAAAGCAACATTGGGTTATAATCATTTTGTTTACAGTTGGACCGTGCTTGTGGCCTGAGGTTCAAGCTGCCACGGACCACACTGCTCATATTAGATTGACTCAAGCCTTGGTGCGGGAATACCTAACCAAGGCTATAAATGACTACAAGCAGTTTGCAGATCAAAAGCATCTTCCAGGTCACAAGTTTACGGTGGGCTCCTACGTTATGCTCAACACCCATCACTTAAAGATCCAGGCCCCTTCCCATAAATTCGCCAGTAAATTCTTGGGTCCCCACTTGGTGGAGGAGGTATTAGGTAATGGGGCGTTCTGACTGAAGCTCCCCATGCATTGGAAGCAGCACCCCATTTTCCATGTTTCCCAGTTGTCACCCTTCAAGGGTGCAATTCCCACAGAACTGGAACCAATCATCGTTGAAAATGAGGAAGAGGCTGAGGTAGAGGAGATCCTGGAATCCCAGAATTTGCGACGTTCTGTCCAATATCTCGTGGCCTGGAAAGGGTATCTGCCCTACAAGAACAGTTGGGTCAAGGCGCGAAATTGCGCGAATTGCATGGACCTGGTTGAAGCATTCCACATATCCCATCCCAAGGCTCTCTGTCCCCCCAAAAAAAAACCTGTGACAGTAATGGCAATCAAGTTACCCAAGGCGCACAAGAATGTGGCTCACAACCAGTTTCCTGGTGGTGGGGCCCTTCCCTTGGAAAAAGGAAAGGGTAATGTAAGTCCTGGGGAATGTCCTCTGGTCATCAATTGGGCCATTTTCCCATTCCCAAGCAAGAAGGTACCAAAGAGGATGGCCATACCCCTCGTTACTTAGGGTGATCTCGCTCACATGGTAGATGAGCGCTGGGTAACAGCCCTTCCACTTCAGATCCCACTTCTGGTACCCACACTCTCCTCAGCAGAACTGCTATGAGGAATCAGTGAAATCTGCGCTGAGATCACTGAAATGAAATCAATCACAACTAATTCAAGTGGCAATCAGCCCAATGCTCAGATTTCAAATGATCAAAAAGGTATGAAGACCAATCTATCAGCTGGAATGCCTGATGGTTGCAATTCAGTTAACATGACAATTGGAAAAATCTCCTCCCTCCCAAATCTGTTGGGCATCACCCCTGATGGGTAGGTAATAGCATTAGACACCATCGATAAGGTTTTGAAGCTTCCTGCTGGCAAATTGGGTGTTGCACCTGATGCAATACCACTGACTGAACAAACAGCCCAGCGACTGAGCACAGGTGGGTTGGGCGTCCCAAACCTGTTCCCAACCAAAAGGGCCCACCCCTATGTGGGGTGGCCTTGAGGATTCCCGCCACTTGTCAAGCCAAATGCCATCGCGCCAACCATTGGAAATGTAGCTGATCCTTGGTTTGGATGTTCAAGGTTGAACTGACAGTGACTCAGCCCACCGCCAAATTTTTCAATGTCAATTCCCAGAGAACTAACCCACCCATTCCTGAATAATTTGCTGGTTGGGTTGAACTTTTAGGACCTGATCCTGGCTTGGTTTCCCTCCAAATTGATGACTATTTAATCAATTGCATTGCATTAAGAAAATTGTTGGTCAATTTTTCTTCCTTAACTTTTCCATTAAAAACCCTCCCCAAAATTTAGTTTTTATATGTTGAGAATTAAGCCGCCTTTTCCACCGACACTCTCATACCCCTCAGGGTTAACAGCCATGGTTGTCTTGTATTTTATTTTATGCCTGTACAAAATTTTGGCTCACTGGCAGATATTGGTGGAACTCCTTTCTAGTTCTATATTCGTCATATCAACAGCAGTGCCTTAGGCATTCTGGTTTACCATTCAGGTGCTTTGGCATCTGGGCTGGCAGGCCAGTCTAATTCTTACTTGCTGTTCGCCTGACAGTAGGTATGTGCCCAGAGTTGTGAAATATGACCTGAACCAGCACCAGTTCATTTCCAGCGCCTGTGGGCTGCGTTTACCCCTATGTCACCACCTGCACCTGCTGGTTCATTGTCCTCTCCTTTGACTCCCTGAAGATCTCCCTCAGGATCTTAAAGTAGTTTGCATTTCTGTCTTTGTTGGTTATTTCCAGAATCTGATTCACTTTTTTAGCTTCCTCTGCCTCGCTCTGGCCTCTGCTTGCCTCTATGATGTCTCCTCTGCTTTGCATTGTTTGGTAGTAACTGGCTTAACAATCTGTTACTCGCCATGTTTCCCAGTTTAATGGGGTCTTTGCCACCTGGAGTTATCAAAATTTCTCATTAGTCTTGTCCATCTCCTTTGGGTCCTATTCCTGATGCTTGCCTATGGCAGGGCATGCGTGGGCCTAATGACCAAGCTCCTGGAAGTGCTAGCAGATGGGTGGAGCCTTCTCTGGGGTCACTTTGAATGGGTCAGATGATTGTCCCTCTGATAAGATGAATTGTGCAACATGAGGGATCGATTGGGGTTGGCTTCTACTTTGAGTTTAGGGTCAAAGACCACAATTGCCTTCCCGCTGCAGAGTTCTGACATGAGGTGGAAACGCTGGAGCTCAAACTGCTTTACTCTTCCATATTCCTCAATGCCTCTGATCAACTCTGCTTTGACAAAGTCATAGGGGAGATCAGTTGGGAGATCTTCAAAGGAGATGAAGATGTCGTTCTCCTTATTTTCAGTGGGTACAGTGTACCTTGATGCAGTGGGACACACCTTTGATGGTTAACTTGATAATGACCTTTTCACAACATCCACTCGCTCTGCCATGGCAAAGCTGATGTCAACAAATCTGTAACAAAATTCTTACTTAATAAAAACAGTATTTTCAAAATAAATTTTTTCTTTTTTGGTAATTGCCAACAAGATTTCTGGGTGCTCAACCCCAAAGTTCACTCTAACCTCATGCTTAACAGGGGAGGAGGGGAGTGAATGGCGGATGTCATTGTAAGGCATATGTTGGTGTAGTATTTTCAAATATTCTTCTGTATGGACTTTCATTTGTTGTTTAGCTGTTTTGCGTGGCTTACAAGGAGCTCCTTGTGAGAGCTTTTGATGCCTAGGGGAATGACAAGTTGGTGGAGTTATACCCTTTGCAATGTTTGCCTAGGACTTCTGATTGGAGTTATGCATCTTTTCCTTCTGTTTTGATTATTAAATATTCAAATTCAACATTAATCTTTCTGAAATCTATAAAAGTGATGCTTAGAAGAAAGAAAAGCTAGTAACTAAATAATAAGTGGTAAATAACAAAGTATTTAGTATATATAATTTGACTTTTATATAATATTACTCTGGTTTATTAAGTGACAAACAAGGCATTATTTTGATAAAAACAAAAAGAAAGCTACTTTTTATACACCTTTTAATGTTTCTCTTGTTTTAATTTATTCAAAACCTTAAAGGAAGCTACAATTAATGTTTATATCTAAAAAAGGTCTTGTTATAGCATTACTAAAATTTTTATAATTTAATGGCTTTGATTATGGATGTTTTATTTTATAGTATATAGAAAAACAATTTTTTGGGAATTTTTAGAAAATCAAATCAAATATATGCTTTAAAGGATGATGTAGAGGGTGGTTAGCCTGGCAGAGTAATTCCTGCTTCCACTCTAGTGCAGGTTTTATTCAGTGTAAGTTCAAAATCTGTACTGGTCGAAAAAAATTTTGGAGTGGTATAATTGTCTTAAGGTCAACCCACCTTGAATAATTAAAAGACAATTTAGTGGATTTATATATAAACTTAGAGCTAAATGAATTCCAGGACTAATTATATGAATCTCTTTGTTTGTGCTGTAACAAAAGAAAAACAATCCTATGCTGATATTTTATAATTATAATATTTATATGCAAACCATGACTCATGTTTTTGTAAGCGTTATTTTGTTATTAGTGGTTCTTAGGCACTATATTAATTAAAGTACTATAGAAAAAGATATATTTCTTTTTTTCTGAAACATAACCAGTAGAAATTAATTAAATAATTACATATGAAAATATAACTTCAGAGCATTATTGCTTGTCATATCTGATACTTTATATATAGTTTTTTTAAATAAGCTCTATAATAAAAATAGCCAATTATCATAATTATTATCACCAAATTCCAAATAATTCATTTGACCAAGCTTGTATTTTTATAGTAATTTAGCAAAAAATAGATACTTATAAGCAAAAAATAAGCATAGTAGCTACATACTTCAATGAATTTGGTATATTACACTTACTTAGCTTTAGTTATCAACACAAGTGTGTAAAAGGCAATAAGTTAATCAATTAAGTACAATATAATATACTTCTTAATATTATTGTATTTATGCTATAGAAGTAGAAGCTTACAAACACTAGTCATTAGTGCTCAAGTGTTAAACCTAAGTTAGAAAACTTTTACTACTATTTTTTACTTTAGATTTGAAATAATACAAGGTGTAACCTAAATTATAAATGACTATTTATCCATAAGTTATAATCTAATGCTTTTATTTAAATGTTAATGCCTTCAGCTACTTTACATAAAATGTTATAGTTCTATTTTTTGTTATGTTGATATAAATTATTTTATATTTAGATTTTATACAGCCCTTTATTGTAGTACTAGTTAGAGATGTCTTTATCTGAAGATACAAAAAAGCATAGTAAATAAACCTTAATTATCATATCACATTGTTATTAGAAGTTGTTTATAAGTATGTATGACCAAAATTGGCAGGTTAGTTTATTTTTATAAATTATGGGAACAGATGTATAAAATGTATAAAGTTAAGTATCTAAAATGTTTTAAATTTCTTTGTGCAAGCTTATAAATGAGTGCCTAAAACAATGGCTATTTCTGCTTTGAATGTAAAAAAGTTTTCTACTAAATGAAAATTCCCTTAAACCTTATAATACCTATATGGAATTTTAAAATTCACTAAACTAATGCTATGTTTTATTGATTATTATAAGTTACAGATAGCATACATCTTTGACTTAAACCTTAAGATTGCTAATCTTGAAACACATCTTGTTTATATGCCAGCACCAATCTCATCTGCTATAGATTGCAATATACCAGGTTCCCACACAGTATTCCATCCCCTTTACTCACTTTCACCATCTGTTAGATTAGTATAGTAATCTGCTATTTATCCTGATTTAGTAGGAGGTTGAGAATTTTTTATTAATTGTCAAGACACATTTGTCTTAATGTTAGCCCACCTCAAATATACAAAAAGTCTAAAATGATACCTTGAGGACATAATATTCTAAAAATGAGAATTTTTAGGTGACAATAAACCAAAAATAATTAATATTAGTCCTGGATTAATTTTTTATTTGTAACTTAGGCCTAGAACTATCTAAAGCTTTTGCTTGTAGTTTACATAAATTAAGACACAATATGTGTTGTACTTCACCTTAATTTTATGTGAAGCCTCAAATCTAGAGTTACAATATATTAGTCAATTTTGACTTTACTATTATTTATCAACATTAGTTTATAATCATTATTTATTATTTAATCAGGGCTAAAGCCCAAATCTTTTATATATTAATTAAAGATGTTTTATCAGGCCTTATGCCCAAAATTACTAATGCTCTTATATTTTTGAATTTGGATAAATTTCCCATAATAATTCCAAGTTTACAATATAACTAGCTCTGGATAATTTGCTCCATTAATGCTCCACTGGCTGATGAGATAGGGAAAATGCCCAAGCCAAGTTACTATCCATCCTAGTATTAGGTTTGAGGATGTATTTAGTGTTTAACACCTCTACTTGCCTCATTAACCATCTTTCACCAAGTCTTATACCTTCTCACCTATTGTTATCTGGTAACAGACAATGGAAATCACCTAATGGTGCTACCCTTATTTTTCCTCAGTCCACCCTCAACTAGAATCCTGATCTACCCTAACTCTATACCTAGCCTGTGCCAAAGCCTCACGAATTCATGAATCACTTTCCACTTCAAACGTGGTATTTGCCTATTGCTCAACACATTCATGATTTTCCCTTGATACTTTATGTAGTACTAACCTTTATTTAAATAAAGTACTTTTTTACAATCTATATTTATTTTTAGGTTAAAGGCAATTCTTTAGGATTGAAGTTAAATATCCAACCTACCAATAATTGTTAGGAACCGCTAAACTTCTATATATAAGGTTATGTTCAACTCAAATTTGACCTGCCTGGCGCCTCTGAGTACCCAATCAGTCATCATTTACCCTTGGCTTGCTGCCAAGAGAGCGTAAGATATGAGAATATGCTTTTACATGTTTTACATCACTGGCAACAAAGCCTATATCAGAGTTGTTGAAACAAGATAAGTCTATAAATTATGTAATGGTTGTAATACAAAGTAAATCAAATAAGTACTAATGATATAAAGCAGAAGAGTATTCATATTCCTTATGGCTGTAGATTGCTTGGAATTTTCTACAACAAAATTTGCATACCATCATGATATGATAATATTATTGTGTTTTGCAATTTACTTTTTAAAGGAAAATGACTGGGATAGTTAGATTACTTAAGTGATCAGTTGGATTGGTCTTAATCAAAATATTTGAGCAGCAGGCAGATAGTGATAACAGAGATGGATTCAAAATTTGTTAGAATTAATTTTTAATTAGGCAGCGTTAAGGTGAAGATAAATGAAAAATCATTTTTTAAATAAAATATAATTATATATTTTTTAGTATGTTTGTTTCATACCACATCCAAAGAATAAATCAAAATAATTAAATTTCTCACAAATCTTTCACAAATTAGGAGAACCTTCACAGGCTAATTTATCTTGCAAAACTATAAAATTTTACTAAATATATATATAGTATAAAAAGTATCTAATAAAATTAACACTATGCTGTCTTCTTAAATTTAGTGGTAACTTTACTATGCAACCAGCTCTTTTGGTAAAAATCAAATCCATGGCCAACAAAAATTCTGAAGTCAAAAATGTCAGAATTGGGTTTTGACATAGCTCCTCCATTCACAAGATGTAAAAAAAATTAAACATTAATTGCTTTTTTAGCATTAGTGGTGTTTAACCAAAAAGGGGTATCCACCATGCATCTTTATTTGAAAATGGGCCAAACAAAGGGATTATTAGAAATAAAAAAAATTCTAATATGGCACCTCAGCTAACAGCCTAGGAAGACATATCAGAAGATGAGGAAGCTTTGGGGAAACTTTTGCTAGCGCCAGCTTTATCTGGTGTACCATGGCGGACAACATAGGCCTTGGGGCATTGGCAGCATGCTGCATAAGGAGATAGAGCTGGGGATATTAAACAATAATTACATTTTGACAGAAAAACTTTATTTTTAAATATTACACTTTTTATATTTTCAATATTTTTGTATATATAAACTAAATTATAAAATAAATAAAAAAATAAATGAGATAAAAGTAAAAATTAAGGGGAATATAATATATAAATTAAAAAGTAAGACTGCTTATGAAGTAAATAAATATCATCAATTATAACAAATGTTCATTGTAGTAAAATTACACAGTTTATAAAAATGAAGTTATAGTGTTTTATGTGTAGAATATTCATCCAATATTTCTCCTTCAAATGATATGAAGCAAAGCAATCTTTTATATGTAAGGTAATCTTATAAGTTTTACTCATAATATTGGTGGGTTTTTGTATTTTATTTGCATATTATACATGACACTTCTTCTTTTACGTTTATTAGTTTCAGAAATTAAAACCTATTGATGATGATTTAGTTGTCTGGATAGCCTCTGAGTTGAATCATGATGTGGACCACATGACGTTGTTTGTATATCCAAATTATCTTCAGTGTCTGGTAAATTATCCTAAATCCAAGCTTCAAATAACTGTAGTAAGAAACAATGAAACTTTAAGTTTAAATTTATTTGAGGCATGCTGACCAGGGAATGAACATTACCAAATAACAATAAAGCCCAAAACAAATGTGCAACAATACAAGATAAATAAAACTTTCAATCAGGTAGGGAATGGAGTACTGATAACCCACCATGGAAGTGAGGGAGGGAGGGTCAGGCAGCACTTCTTCAGGTGAAAGCTTTGTGGAAGATGCAAATTGGATGTATAAGCAGACAAAAAGCTGAGCTCAAAAGAGTTGGGGCATCAGCGTGGTGGGGTTGGAGGAGTATGAGATAATGGTTACTTACCTCAAGATCATCCTGGAAGACAGCTCAAATAACTCTGAAATATGATGTCCAGCTTTAAGGTGAGCATTTGGGAGTTAGGCCAAACTGGCTATATTTTGCTGGGGGATTATAGCGATTGGGTTGAATACTGTTAGTTCCACAACATGTAAACCAGCGTCATTGGCAGCATTGGTCAATTTTATGATTTTCTCTCCTGTGCTATTTTAGGGAAATCAGGGGGAAGTTGATTGTGCTCAGCCCTTCATGAAATTGATCAACTGTTTGGGCCACTGCTTTGTAGAGGTGGTGGCAATTGGGTGAGGCCACCGCTGCTAAGGCAAGCTGGTGGTCACTTTGGAAAGGGATGGGATTGGGTTTAGGAGCATATTGTCTAGGTGAGAAGGTTTTATCAAACTCAGAATTATAAAATTAAATCCATTCATATCCATCTGGGCCTTTTTCACTGGATTTATCCTCAATTATGACAATTTACCTGATTCATTGATCTTTTCCAATAGGTTCCAAGGATTTTTGGTTTACAAGAATAGTGAATGCAGAGTTTGGGTGGTGGTAGTAGGCAAATGGTTGGGTGCTTTGGTATGAATGGTGGTCCAGGCCTGACTCTGATTGGTCAGGTTGAGTTCAGAGTGGTGAGTGTGGCTGGATGTTTTGGTGGGTGCTTTCCTATATTAGATCAACAAGTGAGAATGTTGGGTGGGAGGGGTTACACAACGCCCCATTCAGATTCTGTTGAAAATGGTTCAGAAATAGTATCAGGAGAAGCATCATGGGTGTAGGACCGTTTAGAGTGGTCAATCTCAAAACAGAGGGGACAAAGCTGATGACCATTATTGACATGAGCCCAAAATAAATGCTCTGGTGCTGCAGCAATGCAAGCATATGGAGTAATTTAATTGGCAATAGCAGAGTGATTTGGGATGATGATGGCAGTGGCTCAAGGGACAGCAAGGCGCTCTGCATAAGAAGGAATGGTAAAGACTAGGTTGGGTTGAGTGCCATAAGCCAAAAGCCCTGAAATCAACTTGTCATATAAAATTTGTGGTGGGAGATGTGAAGGGAGGTTGGAAAATGACACTACAGTGTGGTGTCATCTGGGAGACGCTTTTGGGTAGTAGGGTGGGGGATTTTTATAAATCAGAGGAGTCAACGCCACTGCTGCAGCATCCTCCTCCATCTAGAATCCTATGTCAATTTAGCCCTTAAAAGAGTGAAAATTGATAAATCCAGTTGGAGTAAAAGCATCAGTGGCAAGTTTGATTATTGCTTTGTCAGCATATGGCGGTAATGCCCATACTCAACACAGAGGCAAAATCAAATAGTGGATCTAGGTAGGGCAAGTGGATGGGGGCAAGTTGGGTGGATGCGCATAAGGTGAAGTGCTAAGTCCCATGGAGGGACAAATTGGCCTATAGATTTTGGAAGACTATCTGAGTCCATCCAAATTCATTTACATGCGGGGAGGAAACGCTGGGAGGTAAATCACCACTGCCCCACACTGGAGCAGCTGGCAGCAGATCTGAGGACATCAATTGTAAAATGGATGTGGTCATATGGTGGTATATAAGTTAAACATTTTGTACAATTTTCTTGAGAATGATATTGAGCAGAAAGAAGTTTTAAAATCATGAAACTAAAAAATGTTTTAGTAAGATTTACTTTAATATTTATAAACTCTGAATGTATCAAATAAAGCACAATTGAAAAGGTATAATACTACTTTTTTGACCATTTTATAGTTTTTCTGTATATAGAATAATAGCTGAGATATTGATTATATCAATCCACTTCTTTCATATGGTGATTGTAGTCAACCATACATTTTGGTTTTTGTATTGGACACTTGGTTATTCTACAAATCTTTTCAGTATTAACTATTTTGGCATCGTGAATAGTGAAAACATTCTTATAGCTTTACTTTTTGATGTTTTCCAAAATTGTAAAAGTATTTCTTTCTTGTTCTAATGCAATTTTAAAAACTTTCAGCTTTGCCTTTTTCAAAGTATCTGACAATCCTTAATTTTGTTATATATTGTTCCATGCACTCTTTTTTAAATATAATAAAAATATTTGAGAGTTCTACACAGTTGTAGAAGTTGTCTATGTAGAGATTATGTCACTTTCCCAAAGAATGTGCTAATAATTCTAGATTGTACTATTAAAACTCTGTCCAGCACCAGAATACAATTTAAATTTCAAAATATATCCTGTAGTAAAATCACTTAGCATATGGATAAGGATAATGTACTTTGTGATTTTTAAAGGGTTATAAACTCTGACCATCTAGTACTAAAAAAAAGGGTTATAAACTCTGAAATTCAGCCTTCCACGCCATAGTATCATGCCCTCATCAATGGAAATATCTTGCCCAGTTTTAAAATTTTCTTGAAATCCTTTCAAAAATAGTTTATCATATGTTGAATTTTGAAGAGTTGGCCAGTATTTTCAGAAAAATTTTTGTTGTCAGAAAAATTTATAAATGCTGATATCTGCTTTAATCTATTGTAGTTTTGGTTTTAGAAAATATTAGAATTTTAATCAATGAATTTTTGGACCAATAATTGTTTATCTTTGATTTTTTGTCAGACCCATCAAAATTACTAGAGAAAAAAATTTTGAGTTCAGGTACAGTGACATCAAGCCATTTATCAGTTTTTCTATAAGCTTTGTACATATAGAAATTTTGCATGCTATTTGTTTGTTTTTGTAGCAATGAAGCTGAATAAATTATCTCCAATAAACATGTCAGCAAAATCTACTATCTTGTCTGTATTCTTGGGAAATACATTTGGTTCCAGTGAACCTTCAAATGCATCATTATTATTAGGTGGATCAAAATTTGACCAGTTAGCTTCCATATCCTGATCACTTCTTCTGTTACACTTGGAAAGATTAGCATTTGGCAATTTCTTCACATTTATATTTCTCAACCACTTAAATATTCTTCATCATCTGCATTCTCTTCTGAAAACATTGGCATTCACTATCATTAGGAATATTGAATAAATTATCTATACATTCATCTATAAAAGTATCTTATCTTTCATCTGCCACTATTAAGGGATATGTTTAAAAAACTTAAAGAATATTGTGCATCAGGTTATTAGTTGACTAGACTAAATAGAATAATATAATAAACTTTTAACTTGCCACTAGACCTCTCTAAATACTGCATTGCCACTAGATGAAAGGTCACATATATACTAGGTTTTGATGTGTGACAATAACCTGTTATCAGTGGCAATTAACGTTTGGCTTACACATGACAACAACCTGTTGTCACCAGCTTTTAGCGTATGGCTTGTGCATGACACCAAATTGTTTCCAGCAACTAATATTTGGTTTGCATGTGACGTCATATTGGTGTCACCAGTCATTAAAGTGTTAATAAGAATCAGTATACCATTTTAGTTGAAATTATTAATGTTATTCAGTTGCTTTGATATGCTCAATAATTTTGTGTAAGAAGATGATGATTATTTAATTAATAGCGACCAGATTCCTATGCTTTTCTATGGTTTTCATGATGTATTAGATAATTTGAATTTAGTGTTTTAGAGACTACTATAAGTAACCATCAACTACTCAGCCAAAATCATTAAACCTATAAAATCAGCTAATTAATAATAATTACTTAGTTATATTATCTTTACAAAGTAATTATATAGTATTAACAGAAACCACCCTGATAGGAAACTACCTTAGCTTCCTTTATTCTTATCAATATCTTTATTCAATCTTTATAAAATAAATAATATTAAGAAGTAATGAGAGTAAATAATGTTTCATCCTAGATAGTATAGGTTTCAAACCTGTTACAAACCAAAACTGCACCAAAGTGATAACAGGTTTCACCCTGCTAGGCAACTGTAACACTTGGAATAACCAAGTTTTAGATAGTTGCATTGGTAAACCAATTGCACGTCCAAAAGAGAGTTTCAATCTAGTAGTGATCTAGGTAAGTTCATTGATTAAAAAATTGTTCCCACTTTGATTTTGACTTGTAAAACTCAGCATTGCTCTGTTGACTCTGGTGTCCCACTTGTCTGGGTTACAGGGAGCAATCTGATCTCTTTGCATCCAGGGTCCCAAAAGTAACCTAAATATTAATCACTAACCTAAGATATCAGAAATGATTCTTTGTTAGTCGCAGTATTAAAAACCTTAATTTCTCCACAAATTTAAATTAATAAATTTATATAAATTCAAGCATATAGGTAAATTTATTGTTGGCAGTATGACATTGGGTGTATCAAATTAGAACTCCAAAATGGAATTTTGATGCTGCTATCTGAAGGTTAAAAAGTGAACCTCAGAGCTATATTTTTATATAATATAAGCATAGAAGCCCTTTGATACCAGAGTCAATGGCTGGCCAGAAACTAAAACAAATTTTAATGAATTCAACTAAAATGAATATTTGACAAAAATTTATAAAATCTAAGAAAACGTTATGCTATACAACCATCATGTGAGATGTAATTTCATATTGTCCCAGCAATTATGAAACCATCTCATTCAAAACCAATCATTACATTACCCCTCACTAAAAGAGAATCCTTTGGCTCTAAAGGTGTGAGTGAACTCCCAGCCCATCATATGATGGGTAACCTTTTAAATT